>JALIGW010000005.1:7525000-7597500 GCA_023053685.1 Diadophis punctatus similis | reverse complement strand
TGGTAGAAAAGAATGTATGATCCATGTTTGGGTCTATCATAACAAAACTTTGCCCAGTTTTTTGAGTAGTTTTTTAAACATTAAATAGAATAAAATTGAAAGGTCTTTTTAGAATCTACCAGATGAAGAGAAGAAGAAAACTAACTCTTCCCCTCCTTGGCATTTTACTTAAATAATTCTACCTTGCTCTACGCTTTTAAGTATGATCTACTATCTCTTCCAATTTTATACAGAAGGTCCAACTCTGATGTATAATGGCTGTATCATTCTCATACTGTCCCAACTTTGACATGTTTAATTGTGGGTGAGAATTTTTATTTTTATTTAGTATTTCTTTGAAGGTTTTGAGCAACCATAGTCATTTCATCCTATATTTAGGTTATGGAGAAGGGCTAACAAGGAATAAGATAATAACAGAAGCTCCTTGATGAGGAGGTCTGTTTAGAATGGGATTCAAGCCTCCTTCAGCTCTCTAAATTATGCTATAAAGCTGGCTTAAGATCAGGGGTGGGATTCAGCTGGTTCAGGAGTTTGGGAGAACCGGATGTTAATTTTAATCTTGTTCACCGAACCGGTTGTTCCAAGGACTGGCTGACCCCGCCCACCCTGCCCCTCCCCTCTCAGGAGTCTCCACGTAGCCTATTTTGGATGCCAAATAAGTACAGGGCAGGCGCGGAGGCTCTGGGAGGGCCTATCTAGCGGAAGTACCGGAAATCCGGAAATGGGCCTGTTTCCGGCCTCCGGAGGGCCCTAGGGGAAGCCATTTTTGTCCTCCTGGAGGCTCGAGGAAAGCCTCCAGAATCTGGGGAGGGTGAAAACAACCCCCCCACCATGGTGCAGGAGGCTGAGTAGGCCACACCCCCATGCCCACGTCCACCCAGCAGCCTGGCAGTGAACCGGTTGCTAAAGTTTTTCAATCCCACCCCTGCTTAAGATCCATGTTTCATCCTGCCCAATAATTTCAGTCTAAGTCTATGAGTCCACAAATCCTGGCAATTTATTGGAATATTGCTTTCTGCTGTCTGATTCATAATGAGAAGCAATGCTGACAGTTTTATGCTCTGCCCTGATTAGCTGAGAAAAAAGACATGACAATTCAGTGAAGTACATTTTTAAAAAACCTTTACTATGGATTCATTATTGGAAAAAAATCCATATGCAAACAGTGTGATCCAGAATACACTCAGAGAGGATAAAGTCCCCTGGACTGAATCAATAAGCCTATGCTTGGCTAATCACATTTTGGACGGTTACCAAAGAAAACAGCTGGATACAAAATGACAAACACTTCAGAAGACATTAAGGCAAATACTATAACAACTGACTCTTGCTCCTCTGAATTTGTCATCTCATTTCAATAAGCAGGCTTTGAATATTTTGCAGACTGTCGCCCAGGTTGTGAAATTTATTTGATTTAGCATGCAACAAAAATGTACACAAGGACATTTCCTGCTAAAATTGTAGTAGGTCAGCAAGCTAACGTGCATAAGGGATGCCATTTATTAAGGAGGCATTCGTATTTGCATTTAAAAAAATCCCATAATACATATCAGTAATAACGGAACCCATATATTCTCCAGTATATTAAACAGACTGGAAAATGATGGACAAAAGGTCTGAAGGAAAAAGAAGTTGCAATGGTACTTAGACATTCCATAAAGTTTTAAGACCTCATCTCGCACACCCCAAACTGGGATAAGACAGAATAACAGAGCTGGATGGGACCTTGGAGGTCTTCTAGGGAACCCTCTGCTTAGGCAGGAAACCCTATAGCATTTCAGATAAATGGTTATCCAATCTCTTCTTCAAAAAATTCCAGTGTTGGAGCATTTACAACTTCTGGAGGCATGTTTTTCCATTGATTAATTGTTCTAACTGTCAGGAAATTTCTCCTTAGTTGCTTCTCTCCTTGATTAGTTTCCACCCATTGCTTCCTGCCCTGCCTTTAGGTGGGTATCCCTCTTCTTTGTGTCAGCCCCTGAGATATCGGAACACTATCATGTCACCCCTAGTCCTTCTTTTCATTAAACTAGACATACCCAATTCCAGCAACCGTTCTTTACATGTTTTAGCCTCCAGTCCCCTAATCATCTTTGTTGCTCTTCTCTGCACTCTTTCTAGAGTCTCAACATCTTTTTTACATCATGGTAACCAAAACTGGATCCAGTACTTCATGTTAATACCACTTTATCTTGATTCTATCCCTTTATTTATGAAGCCTAGAACTGTGTTGGCTTTTTTTGCAGCTGCAGCAAAGTGATGGATCATATTTAAATGATTGTCCACTAGGACTCCAAGATCCTTCTCACAGTTACTACTATTGAGCGAGGTACCACATATACTGTACCTGTGCATTTTGTTTTTCTTGCCTAAATGTAGAACCTTACTTTTTTTCAGAAGTTAAGCAATAGCCACTAGCAATAGTATTTAGACTTATATACCACTTCACAGTGCTTTATAGTCCTCACTAAGTGGTTTACAGAGTCAGCATATTGACCCCAATAGTCTGGGTCCTCATTTTATCAACCTCAGAAGGATGGAAGGTGGAGTCAACCTTGAGCTGCTCAGAATCGAACTCCTGGAGTGAGCAGTGAGTTAACCTGCAGTACTGCATTCTAACCAGAGGTGGGTTCCTGCCGGTATGCTCTTACCTGTTGGTTGCCGCAGAGCCGAAGAAGCCGGTGGTGTTCGCGGTGCAGGGCTTCCCCCGCTCGCTTTCCCACGCTCGCCTGGACCCCGCCATTTGCGTTCTTTTGCCCTCTGTGCAAGCAGAACGCTTTGCGCATGCGCAGAGGGCAAAAGAATGCAAATGACGGCATCCAGGCAGGCGGGCAAAGCGGGCGGGGGAAGGCCCGCACCGCGAACGCCACCAGCTTCTTTGGCTCTGCGGCGACCAACAGGTAAGAGCATACCGGCAGGAACCCACCTCTGATTCTAACCATTGTGCCACCATGGCTCTTCAAGTGAAACATTGCTTCTTGAACCATTAAAACTGTCATATACTTAGATCCTGAAGATCTGAATTTCATTCTGCAGCCCGCCACAGGATTTTGCCTCTCCTCCACAGATGAACATTGTATGGCGGGCTACAAACAAATGAGGCTTGTATCTTTAATATCCAGGCTTCGTTGTTGGAGTCCAGTGGAGGAGCACAGCTGCCTCCCATGCATGGAATGGAACACCTGTAGCAAGCTGAAGAAATGAAGCTTGGATCCCAATGATCTGAACTCTGTTTCTGCAGCTTGATGAACATTCCCTTGCTCCATGCATGGAGGCCAGGGGAAATCTTTCAACAGTCAGCAGCACCTTGCTACTTTCCCCATTGACTTTCTGGAGAAGCCAGCAGAGAAGACTGCAAATAGCAATCACATGATCATGGGTACCTGGCAACTCAGTCACAGTGTACAGGTTTCCAAGCACCCAGATCATTATTATGTGACTTGAAAAGGCAGCATGAACCCTTCCCAAGCTGTAATAAATTCAGACGGTCATTAAACAACCAGCCATAAATCAAGGGTTATCGTTGTTTCTGTAACCCTGATATTGCAGCACACCTGAGCAATCACATCAATAATTTCTTCAAGATTCTGCTTTATTTCTGCCCTCTTAACAATTCTCTTAAGCTGTCATGCTGATTTAAAAAAAAAATTGGTCCAAAAATAAATATATTGATGCATTGATAAAATTCTCCTTATCTGATTTTTTCAATAAATTTTAACATTTCTAATGCCACCAATTTTTCTTTTTCATGTGTGTAATCACACTGACATTTGCCCAAAGGAAGCAGAATATAGTAGGAGGAAAGAGGTTGCCATACACAGGGGGAAAAAAAGGATCCTATAACAAGGTACACATGGTTTATAGCTTGAAGAAAGTTTGGAAATGAAAAAGAAAAATTGGTGGCATTAGAAATGGTAAAATTTATTGGAAAAAAATCAGATAAGGAGAATTTTTGGTCGTAATAATAATAGTAATAAAAATAACAAAAAGTCTGGATAGTGGATATAGCAGTACCCGGAGACAGCAGAAGAGAAGAGAAAGACCTGGAGAAGGTAACAAAATACAAAGACCTGCAAATAGAAATAGGACCACTGAGGCAAAAAAAAAAAAGCAAAGGTAGCACCACTAGTAATAGGTGCCTTGGCTGTAATCCCAAAACAATTGGTACAGAATGCAGCTGCGCGAGCTGTGGTGGGGGTTCCAAGATACACCCACGTAACACCTATTTCTCCGCCAGCTGCATTGGCTGCCTATTAGTCTCCGGTTGCAATTTAAGGTGTTGGTTTTGACCTTTAAAGCCCTACATGGCTCAGGGCCAGGTTACCTCCGGGACCGCATCCTACCACATACCTCCCTACGACCAGTTAAGTCCCACAGAGTGGGCCTCCTCCAGATCCCATCAGCCAAACAATGTCGGTTGGCGGGTCCATGGAGGAGAGCCTTCTCTGTGGGAGCCCCATCTCTCTGGAATCAACTCCCACCAGAGATCCAGACTATCCCCACTCTACTGGCCTTCCGCAAAGCCGTAAAAACATGACTCTTCCGGCAGGAGGAGTGAAGAAGATCGGATTCCCCCATGAATGAATGGTTTTTAAAATTATATAATGTTTTTTTAATTATTATGTATTTTTGTATTGTTCTTATTCCATGTTGTATGCCGCCCTGAGTCCTACGGGATTGGGCGGCCTATAAGAACTTTAAATTAAATTAAATTAAATTAAATTAAATTAAATTAAATTAAATTAAATTAAATTAAATTAAATTGAAGCAGCATTTGAACACCATCAGCATTGACAAAATCACCATCAGTCAATTTTAAAAGGCAGCTTTACTTGGAACAGCTTACATCCTATAACAATACCTTTATCACCATCAAAGAACAACATCTGCCAATCTCAGGTCCTTGGGAAGGACTTGATAGGATAAAAAAATAAAGTGTAAACATCTGACTGACTGTCAGGATGAGAATGACTCTCATTAGAGGCAAAAATAGATCTTTTCCTGGAACTCTGACATTAGAAATGAAACCGCAGTTTAAAGTTCTAAGTAAAAATATTTATTTCGGTACAAAACAAATAAATCCTCATTAATTACATCTCTGATATAAAAGCACGTCTTGCTTACACAGAAGCTAGGAACAGAAGGACTGAATGGAATGCACACATGCGTACTAGGAACATATCAATCACATGCTCAGGAATAAACCATTATACTAGATAGGGATGCATCTCCCTACATATACATCTAACAGGCAATATAAATCACTGCGTGACACTGACTGTGTGACAAACCATAATAAAAAGGTACAACAACTCAACGGGGATAATAATCCATTTATTGCTGAGTGCAGAGAACTCTTCAAATATGTTTTTTCATGGATCTTCTACTCAGAAGACCTTCAGTTTTTCTTTGGAATAAGCATCGTTGCATCTTTCAATGGGGCAAATAGATTGTGGATTCAGAATCGATAATTGAATAACAGAGTTGGAAGGGACCTGAGAGGTTTTCTTGTCTAACCCCCTGCTCAAGCAGGAAACCTTATAACATTTCAGACAAATGGATCTCCAATCTCTTCTTAAAACCTCTAGTGCTGGAGCACCAGCGGTGGGTTGCTCCCAGTCTGGCCCAGTTCGATGAACTGGCCACCCACCCGGGACGTTTCTGTGCATGTGCAGAAGTATCGCGCGTGCGCACAAGTGCACACACAAACCAGTAGCGACGGGTTTTAGAACCCACTCCTGTGGAGCAACCACAACTTCTGAAGGCAAATCCTTCCATTGATTAATTGTTCTGTCAGGAAATGTATCCTTATTTCTGCAGGGGTGAAATGCTCCTGGTTTGGACAGGCTGGTTGGTTGTCATAGAGCTGATAGAGCCGATAGCGATTGCAGCACCCCACCCGCTTCCCCCACCCGCCTGGACGCCCCCATTTGGGTTCTTTTACATTCTGCACATGTACAGAGGGTAAAAGAACCCAAATGGTGGCATCCAGGCGGGTGGGGGAAGCAGGTGGGGGAAGCCTCACGTTGTGATCGCTATCGGCTCTATGATGACCGACTGGCCCGCCCAAACTGGGAGCATTTCACCCCTGTTTCTAGGTTTGTTCTCTGCTTGATTAGTTTCCATCCACTGCTTCTTAGAACATAGAATACAGAATAGGTTTGGAAGGGACCTTGAAGGTCTTCTAGTCCAACCTCCTGCTAAAGCAGGAGACCCTATACCATTCCAAACAAATAGCTGTCCACTCTTTTCTTAAACACCTCCAGTCTTCAGCACCTGAAAGCAGTTTTCAGCATCTGAAACACCTGAAGGCAGTCATGTTATGCCTTCAGGTGCTTTGGAGACTAGACTGACCTCCCTCTTGTTTGTGGCAGCCCCTCAAATATTGGAACTGCTGTCATGTCACCCCTAATTCCTCTTTTCATTAAACGAGACATACCAATTTTCTGCAACTGACCATTTTCAGACATGTCTGTGTTAAGGCTAAGTCCTGTTTCTTTGGGAGGTTACATTGACTTATCCATTAAAATATGCCCATTCAATCCAAACGTTATGATTTATTTTCAGTGTACATTTTCACATAGCTTGTTTTTCAAGAATTCGTTTAGCAGCTGCAGTTTTGTTTCTCAGTTGCTGCATTTAATGAGACAGCTTAGGGTTGACATTACTTTCAGTCCACTCAGTTTCAATATATCTATCATTTATACGATACGTGTACAAAACGGCATACAATTATTTTATAATGTGGCATTTCATATTAAAATGAAAGCGAAGTAATTCATTTGAATCCTGTTATTAATTTTAATCTAGGCATACGTTAGGAGCTAGCGCTGGTTTGTGAACTCAAAAGGTAGGTAAGGCCTTCTTTTGATTTATACATTAATTAGCATAAATCCACTATTCTTTTCATATTTAATGTGCAATTATTCTCCCTAAGTGCAGCAGCTTAAGGCTTTAGCTTAGTCTCCTACAATTTCAGCATGAAATTAGAAATTACAGATTCCAAAATACAGCTCAATTGCCAGTCCGGATGGGCAAAATACACCCAACTGCCAAATCATTGAGGCTATGCCAAATATTCCTTTGTTCCAAGTTTCAGGACTGGAGCAGAATTATTTCCTCAAAGCTCCATTCAGCATAAGAATATTCATGTTATGTTTCATTCCAATTTGCTGCTATAATTTTTCTTCTTGAGAGTTGGGACTTTCCCTTCCCTTCTCTGCCTTCCAAAAAAGGATCAAAGCTCACAGCTCCTACCTTGAAAGTCCCAAGTTTATCCCTTGGCATAACACTAGGCAACTCAACCCTCACTGGGCAATTGTTAACAGATATTTCCTCACATAAACAGAGAAACAGAATGACCACATGTGGGAGTGGGAACAGGAGCAGGCAGTGGGAACGGGAACAACTTCCAACTTCCTGCAGGTTTACCCTTTAAGTTTACATATTTACAGAGTTGGAAGGGACCTTGCAGGTCATCTAGTCCAACCCCCTGCCCAAGCAGGAGACCCTACATCTGCCTCTATCGAGGATCAAACTCACAACCTCTTGATTGTGAGGCAAGAGCTCCACCTCTAGGCCATAGCAGCTGGGTGTGTAGTCTAGCCTGGGTGTGTTGTCTTTCCTTGTGGGAAGCTGGCAGAGAGCATCAGAAATCTTTCCTTCCTGCTTTCCTTCCTTCCTCCCTCCCCTTCTCTCTTTCTCTCTCCCTTCCTTCCTTCCCCACAGTTTTTCTCCCTCCTCTCTCCCTTAGCTAAAAGTTAACCCATTTGAGTACCTTGGTTCAAAAATGGTAATTTGCATTTTATATACAGATTAGCTGTATACATATTCATGTGGTGTCATGGTTAGAGTATTTTACTAGGATTAGGAGATTGAAGTTCAAATCCAGCCTCAACCATGGAAAATCAGTGGATGGATTTGATCCCTATTTTATCTTCCCAAATACATACCAGAAGGTTAAAGTAGAGACGACACATGTAGTATGAAGATTTCCATCTAACAGCAATTCAAAATCCTGCGCTCTCTCTCTCTCTCTCTCTCTCTCTCTCTCTCTCTCTCTCTCTCTCTCTCTCTCTCTCTCTCTCTCTCTCTCTCTCTCTCTCTCTCTCTCTCTCTCCCATATATCTATATCTATATCTATATCTATATCTATATCTATATCTATATCTATATCATCTATATCTATATCTATATCTACGGTATATCGATATCAATATAATATATATCTATATTATATATCTATATATATCTATATCTATATCTATATCTATACCTATATCTATACCTATACCTCTATCTATCCATCCATCCATCCATCCATCCATCCATCCATCCATCCATCCATCCATCCATCCATCCATCCATCCATCCATCCATCCATCCATCCATCCATCCATCCATCCATCCATACATACATACATACATACATACATACATACATATATATATATATATATATATATATATATATATATATATATATATATATATATATATATATATGTTTTCTGAGGTTTTCGCGGGTGTTTGTATGTAGGTCTTTGGGTATTCGGGTTTTCTCCCGCGTGAAATTGGAAGTATCTTTGCAACGTTTCGACGAAGTCCCATTCGTCATCATCAGGCTGGAGTCTTCAGCTTGCTGCTTCTAGGAGCAATGTGAGATTGCAGCTGTTTCTTCCTTTTAACTGCCACTGGGGGTTTGAACTGATAGGGTGGGAGCTTGGCTGTGTTCTGATTGGGTGGAGGTGTGTTCTGATTTGTTGGGGGCTTGGCTGTGCTCTGATTGGATGGGGGGTTGGCTGTGCTATGATTGGCTGGGGTGTCAGTTTGCTTCATGTATGGAATGGAGGGGTTTAGAGTGGCTAAAGATGCAGCTATGGTCTGACTTCTGGTTTGTGGCCGTGCCTCATTGGTGTGGGTTTGGGTTTGCTTTTTGCATGGGTGTGTGGTGGTGACATCCTGTGTGGTTTTCGTGAGTGTGGGTCTAGTGTCATTCTTAGTGTTAGGGACTCGTTTGTCAACAAGTGCGGGTTTCCAAATGGCTGGTAGGCGGGAGGTGTCATCTCGTTTATTCATGCTGTGTGGGCGTTTCTCTATCTCAATGGCTTCTCTGATTATTCTGTTGTTAAAATGTTCAGTTTTGGCGATAGTTCTGGTCTTTTTAAAGTTAATTTCATGTCCTGTGGCTTTAAGATGTTGGACCAAGGAAGAAGTTGGTTCCTCTTTTTTGACTGAGTTCTTGTGTTCTTCAATGCATGCACTTATTCTTCTGTTGGTTTGTCCAATGTATGTGGTGGGGCAGGCGGTGCATGGGATTTCATATACTCCTTGATTTTCTAACTCAATTTTGTCTTTGGGGTTTCTTAGGATGGTGGATATTTTTCGGTTTGTGCAGAATGCTGTCTTGATGTTGTGTTTGTGGAGGATCTTGCTGATTCTGTCTGTGGTTCCTTTTATGTATGGCAGGAGGGCTTTGCCGTTTTCTTGTTCTCTGTCTTGGATTTTAGTGGGGGTTTCTTTTTGGATTAGGTTGGTGATCTTATTTCTTTGGAATCCATTGGATACTAGTACGTTAGTGAGAGTATTTAGTTCGGTTTTTAGGTGTTGTTCGTCAGCTAGGCGTTTTGTTCTGGAGATGAGTGTCTTGGCTACGGAGTTGATCATAATCTGGCCACACGGGAAAGAAAAACTGGACAACTTCCTCATACACCTCAACAGCCTACACCCCAAAATACAGTTCACCATGGAAACAGAAGCTAACAACCAACTTCCCTTCCTGGATGTCTTAGTCTACAAGAAATCCAATGGCTCCCTAGGACACACCATCTACCAGAAGAAAACCCACACTAACCGCTATCTGCATGCACTCTCACACCACCACCCAGCACAGATCAACTCCGTAGCCAAGACACTCATCTCCAGAACAAAACGCCTAGCTGACGAACAACACCTAAAAACCGAACTAAATACTCTCACTAACGTACTAGTATCTAATGGATTCCAAAGAAATAAGATCACCAACCTAATCCAAAAGAAACCCCCACTAAAATCCAAGACAGAGAACAAGAAATGGCAAAGCCCTCCTGCCATACATAAAAGGAACCACAGACAGAATCAGCAAGATCCTCCACAAACACAACATCAAGACAGCATTCTGCACAAACCGAAAAATATCCACCATCCTAAGAAACCCCAAAGACAAAATTGAGTTAGAAAATCAAGGAGTATATGAAATCCCATGCACCGCCTCCCCCACCACATACATTGGACAAACCAACAGAAGAATAAGTGCACGCATTGAAGAACACAAGAACTCAGTCAAAAAAGAGGAACCAACTTCTTCCTTGGTCCAACATCTTAAAGCCACAGGACATGAAATTAACTTTAAAAAGACCAGAACTATCGCCAAAACTGAACATTTTAACAACAGAATAATCAGAGAAGCCATTGAGATAGAGAAACGCCCACACAGCATGAATAAACGAGATGACACCTCCCGCCTACCAGCCATTTGGAAACCCGCACTTGTTGACAAACGAGTCCCTAACACTAAGAATGACACTAGACCCACACTCACGAAAACCACACAGGATGTCACCACCACACACCCATGCAAAAAGCAAACCCAAACCCACACCAATGAGGCACGGCCACAAACCAGAAGTCAGACCATAGCTGCATCTTTAGCCACTCTAAACCCCTCCATTCCATACATGAAGCAAACTGACACCCCAGCCAATCATAGCACAGCCAACCCCCCATCCAATCAGAGCACAGCCAAGCCCCCAACAAATCAGAACACACCTCCACCCAATCAGAACACAGCCAAGCTCCCACCCTATCAGTTCAAACCCCCAGTGGCAGTTAAAAGGAAGAAACAGCTGCAATCTCACATTGCTCCTAGAAGCAGCAAGCTGAAGACTCCAGCCTGATGATGACGAATGGGACTTCGTCGAAACGTTGCAAAGATACTTCCAATTTCACGCGGGAGAAAACCCGAATACCCAAAAACCTACATATATATATATATATATATATATATATATATATATATATATATATATATATATATATATATATATATATATATATATATATATATATATATATATATATATATATATATATATATATATATATATATATATATATATAAAATTATCCTTCTTTCCTTCCTTCCTTCCTTTGCTTATCCCTCCCATTTTTTCAAACTAATGTCCATGTTGCTGCTCATTTTTCAGCTTGAACATTTTGGCCAACTGTTCCTATTTACAGAGCAGATTTTTCTGGTGCAACACTCAAAAATTCTTGACTCACAATTATTCCGGAATTTTCGTTTCCCCTTGCTTTCCTTGCCTAATTTGGTACCTTGGTAATGCACATTCATTGAATTGCTCCATCTTTTTTTTTCATATCATGCTCAAGACCAGGATGTAACGATGATAACAACAACAAGAACAACTTCATTCATTATTTGAGATGCAACTACAAACAATATTGGTCTCTGCCTATGAAGAGAAGGGTGTGGGCTGCATTACTTAGAAGTAGCTAGCTTCAGTTAATAAAGCTTCTCTTCAGTGATCACTGTATAATCCTGAACTTATACGGGTCCTTCACATAGGGTAAACTCAGTCCTATTTGCTATAATGAAGAATAAACGACTGCACTGCCTGACAAGTAAGACTCTGCAGCAAAGCAAAATGTCTTTTATACAAGGAAGGCAAATGCAACTATTGCTGCATGGCACAGTCTTATAAAACCAGAGATTTGCTTTGTAAACTACAAACAATTTCTATTCTACTCACACTGATTTCCAATATCTTGCAAATAAAACTCCTAATTGGGGGGGGCATATTTTCCCCCCTTGCTGATGCTTTGGGAGGGAGGGCAGGGAAGGAAGCTGACAATGAACAGGTACACACTTCCCATTTCTTCTCACAGAGATCCTCAAGGGAATATTCCCCCCACCCCACCCCCCCCCACCTTCCTATCACTAGGTAGTCTTCACAGATCCAGGCTGAGTGGCATTGTAATGTCACCCATTTAAATTGAGTTTTAAATCGAAGGATGCTTTTATCTATGACAGGATAATCATGGTCAATGGAATCATGATGACTGAGAGTGACTCTGAGCTGTCATGGATCAATCATTTGCACTTGCAGATTCAATGGTTTCTCTGCTGCTCCTGAGGTTGTTGCTAACAATACAGAAGACTTTAACTTTATTTCCATATTTAAAGAATGCCAAAAAGGATTGAGTGTGTGATGAGCTCTCTGACATTCACTTGAGTAGGCAACCAATGTGCTTTATTACCTTTTTCAGTAGCCTGACTATCAGAGCTATTTAGCATCTTGAAGGTTACTATTGCTTAAGGCTTCACACGTTTTCTAGTTTCCCTATTTAATTTGACCAAGTTTTATCTTTGCTGTTGTTGTGCTGAATATGGACTCAAGGCTCACTACTCCAGTACCCGCTCCTGGATCAAATCTTACTTCCACATTCTGCATACTCAGGGCATGAAGCTGCCCAACAGTGAATAAATGAGTGCCAACAACAGCAATAACATTTAGACTTATATACCTCTCCATAGTACACTCTCTGAGTGGTTTACAATGTCAGCATATTGCCCCCAAGAATATGGATCCCCATTTGACTGGGTTCTCATTTGACCTCAGAAAGATGGAAGGCTGAGTCAACCTTGAACCCAACAGTGTTGAACTCCAGACTGTGGGCAGAGTTTGCCTGCAGTACTGCATTCTAACCACTGTGCCACAAAGGCTCCTACTGATATTAGCCAAAATGTATATTATAGAGCATGGGTGTCAAACTCGCCACATCACGTTGCCGTCACGTGATGTTTCTCAACGTTTCCCCCCTTCGTGGAGCTGGGGTGGGTGTGGCCTGCGCATGACGCATCTGGCCCGCAGGCCGCCAGTTTGACACTCCTGTTTATAGAGGAACTATAATATGCATATTATAGAGGAACTAAAGCAAGAAATATTGTTTTGTCTTTATGGCTGCCTATCAGGGTGGCGTAATATTTAATCATGCTGTTCTACTTTTGCCTTTGGTATCTAATGAAGTAACTTAGACTATTTCCAGTAAGATACAAAGTTAGGTTCTGCCAACTAGAACAAAAAAGTTTACCAACCACCTATATTAATGTTGCTGCTGCGCCAGAAACTCCAGCTATCAGAAGGTCTCCCTTCTTCAATGTCAAGTTAAACCTGACATCTCCCCAAAACAGTCAAAAATTAATAGCTTGCTCTTTAGGCAGTTATTGAAAGTTTTTATTTTTAAAATTGATAAAGACACTTGCAGTATTGATTCAGCACAAGTCAGCCCTTAGCCTGACAATATAAGGCTGCTATTGTTTTGCTATCTCTGCCTCAAAAGAAGATCTAATACTGATACATCAATAATCAGGTCAAGCAAAAATGGTCAGAATGAACATCCTGTACATATCTTCCTTTGGTTTTGGAGAAAAAAAACCCTCTTCTTTTCTCATCCATTTATGTTAATTGACACATATGCCAGCAAATATAAATGAATTAATATAGAAATAATGACATAATTAGGATATCTCAAGACTTAAAATTGATACCTAACATCAAAAACATCATAAAAAAGCACAACAAATAATGTTCTTTCTGGGCCATCTCAGAAAGCTCAAACTGCCCAAGGAGTTGCTGATACAGTTCTACAGAGGAATTATTGAGTCTGTCATCTGCACCTCTATAACTGTCTGGTTTGGTTCTGCAACCAGACAAGACAGACACAGACATCAATGGATTAGAACTTCAGAAAAAACAATTGCTACCAACCTGCCTTCCACTGAGGATCTGTATACTGCACAAGTCAAAAAGAGGGCTGTGAAAATATCTACAGACCCCTCACATCCTGGACGTAAATTGTTTCAACTTCTACCCTCAAGACAATGCTATAGGGCATTGCACACCAGAATAACTAGACACAAGGACAGTTTTTTTCCTGAATGCCATTACTCTGCTAAACAACTAATTCCCTCAACACTGTCAAACTATTTACTAAGACTGTATTACTATTATTCTTCTCATCCTTCCTATTACCTATCTCTTCCCACTTATGACTATAACCACGTTGCTTGTATTTTTATGATAACTTAGTGACTTAGTGACTTAGTGACTATCACTAAGTGTTGTATCTTATGATTCTTGATGAATCTATTTTTTTTATGTACAATGAGAGTAAATGCACCAAAGACAAATTCCTTGTGTGTCCAATCACACTTGGCCTATTCTATTCTATTCTATTCTATTCTATTCTATTCTATTCTATTCTATTCTATTCTATTCTATTCTATTCTATTCTATTCTATAGATGTTATTTGGTAAGAAGCAGAAGAGGAATTGGCCTTTGGAGTACTAACTTGAATTTTGGTTGAAATTATTACATATTCCATAATTGGTCTGCTTAATTATAGATGGTTTTGACTCCAGGTCCATTCCGAAACAAAGAATTCTAGATGTAGAAGGCTAATTGGATTATGCAGTTTATCTCTATGGTGTATTGATTAACAACCAATTTTCAAAATACAAATCAGCCAGCTTTCTAGACCAAGTCACTGTTTTAAAACTCAGGAGAAGTTTATTGTTGACTCAATGTTATTCCCACAACAGACTTAAGAGAGAAATACTGAAAAATACCCATTCAAAATGACGATGACCCATGATTCAAGTGCAATTCAATCTAAAGCCTACATTTTGTTTTTCTGAAAAACTATGCATTCATTTGTAATTGATCTCTCTGCTCCTTTCTGAATTCCCAGTAAATTCTCACTTATTTTACTTATATTTCCCAGTAGACAACAAAGACAATTCTGTGTTCCTAAATGTTGCTAAGTTTTGTTTCACCGTATGTAAACTCTACTCTGCTATGATCATTAGTTGTTAATAGTTATGCATTGTGGTGGTATAGGAGATTTTGTGAAACTAAGTTAAAGCTCTAAACTCCAAGAAACCTCCCCAGATAAAACAAGGGACAGGCCCAGCCATATGGTGTTAAATCGAGCAACTGTTCTATTTAAAAACTTTCCCTCCTCCCAAAAAAACACCTGTCAGCTTAGCCACAGAATTTCCAGAAAGCTAAGGAATGCTAATAAACTGGGAGATGAGCAGAGCTCTGGAAAAGTGAATGAGAAGAATTTCCTAAAAAGAAATTATCTGTATGGAATACAGATAATCTGCCTCTTTATTCTTCAAAACTCCATTGACTTGATAGTCAGTCTCATTACCTCCCAGTTCCACTCCAACATCCTATTCAAAGATGATTAGGGGACTGGACACTAAAACATATGAAGAACAGATGCAGAAGCTGGGCATGTCTAGTCCAGTGAAAAGAAGTGCTAGGAGCAATATGATAGCAGTCTTTTAATATCTAAGGGGCTGTCACAAAGAATAGAATAGAATAGAATAGAATAGAATAGAATAGAATAGAATAGAATAGAATAGAATAGAATAGAATAGAATAGAATAGAATATTTATGTCTGTCTGTCTGTCTGTCTGTCTGTCTGTCTGTCTGTCTGTCTGTCTGTCTGTCTGTCTGTCTTTATTTATTTATTTATTTATTTATTTATTTATTTATTTATTTATTTATTTATTTATTTATTTATTTATTTGGGAATTCTTCTATGCCGCTCTACTCCCTAAGGACTCAGGGCGGCGTACAGCATTTTAAAGAACACCTAACAATAAAATCATTTAAAAACAATTTTTAAAAAGTTAAAAAAGGACATATAACACCATGCATACATGGGGGAGACCACAGATGTAAAATTGTCTCAGAACCCTGCCTGCAGGAAGAGCCATGTCTTAATGGCTTTTCGGAAGGCCAGCAAGGTGGGGATGATTCGGATCTCTGGGGGAAGTTGGTTCCAGAGAGCAGGGGCCCCTACAGAGAAGGCCCTCCCCCTAGGCCCCGCCAGTCGGCATTGTTTGGCTGATGGGACCTGGAGGAGACCCACTCTGTGGGACCTGATCGGTCGAAGGGAAGTATGAGGTAGAATGCGGTCCCGGAGGTAACCTGGTCCTAAGCCATGTAGGCTTTAAAGATGATGATCAACACCTTGATAGAATAGAATAGAATAGAATAGAATAGAATAGAATAGAATAGAATAGAATAGAATAGAATAGAATAGAATAGAATAGAATTATTTATTGGCCAAGTGTGATTGCGCACAAGCGGGCCTACTATCCCTGTCCAAATGTTCCCTTTTATTCGTATCCATCTTATGTATTCAAATAATGTTATACTTATGTATATTATCAAATATGTACTTGACGAAAGAAAGAAAGAAAGAAAGAAAGAAAGAAAGAAAGAAAGAAAGAAAGAAAGAAAGAAAGAAAGAAAGAAAGAAAGAATGGTATAGGGTCTTCTGCTTGAGCAGGGAGTTGGACTAGAAGACATCCAAGAGCTCTTCTAATTCTGTTTTACTGTTTTTTGGATTTTTGAGCTATAACTCATATCATCAGATGTCTAACATAGGGCAGGGGAAAAGGAGAAGACGACAAATTGATTATTAGATGATTTGGTAGTTTTGGGGAGATGGTGTAGTGTAATCTTTGGTGTAACCTGTGTGGTATGTAGATAGTAGTAGGTTACTTTCAATTTCGTATATACCGGTATGTTGTGATTTATTTATTTTATTATTTGATCTTATTTATTTTTATTTTGCATTTTGTTTGAAAAATTATTTATGTTTGCATCTGGGCTAAATTCTTGGTAGGTTTTATGAATTTGCACTCCATCCAGCTGATCTTGGTACAGAAGGTCAAGCTTGCAAAATTATTTCTTCCTCAATAAGTTTTAGGACAAATAGAGAAAGTTTAAAAGTGAGTAAGTTTGTATGTATACGCAGGTATGCCAGTTTTCTTAAGTAATGCTGAACAATATCAGTGGAACAACTTGCCTCTAGAAGTTGTGAATGCTCCAACACTGGAAGTTTTTAAGAAGATGTTGGATAACCATTTGTCTGAAGTGGTGTAGGGTTTCCTGCCTAAGCAGGGGGTTGGACTAGAAGACCTCCAAGGTCCCTTCCAACTCTGTTATTCTATTCTATTCTAATATTTTAAAGTTGGTAAAATATTATGGACTAGATTTGAAAATATGAGAATGAATGATATATCATTCCCCACAGCAAGGGAAGCCGAGATGGTTAAAATGTTTCTTTTATCCAAATAAGAGATTATATTTAATATTGTCTCTAGTTCCAAATTGCTTCTGGATTTTGTGTTTTCAATGAGGAAAAAAAATGAAACTTTGATTCTGTTTTTGTAAATTAGACAGGCTTATTGTTATAGAAATGGCTTGTACATATTGCTGTGTAAAAGCAAAAAGTTGTAGTTGTAATGTTGTTATCTTTGACTGTGCCAAAGACAATCGGAAATTGGTGCCTTTTTTCTTTTCTTCTCCCATTGCACTATACCCCCTCTTTTTCCCTTCCTCTCTTCTTACTTTTCCATGGTTTTTTTTCTTTGTATTTTATACTTTGATAAACTAATAAAAAAGTTTAATTTCAAAAAAAGTGAGTAAGTTTTGGAAGTTTAAATATGAAAGTTAATTAGCATCTTTTTTTAAAAAAAATAAACTTGCTGGTGTAGAAAGATCTTTATTGTGCCAACCAAAAAAGCTGATTTAGAACTGCAAATATTATTTCAGTTGGATGGGTTTTGAAAAAGAGCTTTGAAATAGAATACCTCCAATTCTTTTTAAAGCTACGGATACTTCGCAAAGAATCAAAAGTTGATGAGCCAGTTACCATTAATGGCCCATATCAAATCATCTACCATTAAACAAGCCCATCCCTATTTCGATATATAAATAAATCCGTTCTTCTGGCACATTGAACTTCTCTAGTGGAACACCATAATCCACTACCATTCTGCTGATGTTACTAGAATTGTTCCAGGGGAAATGATTTAAAAACTGCCATTATGATTGTCCAGTGTTCATAGATAGTTATGACAAAGCTCTGCAAAATGGATTATATTACCACGTATTATGCAATACTTCAGACTTGATTCTAAAAAAAATAAATTCCCTTAGAGTGAATGATTGATGTCCCAGTGAAGCAGCTATGCCATTTCTTTAGGAATCTGCCAATTCCAGCAATAGACATTTCAAGTTCGTGCTCAATCTGAAGCAACTTCTTAGAATTTATTTATTTATTTATTTATTTATTTATTTATTTATTTATTTATTTGTTTATTTATTTATTTATTTATTTATTTATTTATTTATTTATTTATTTATTTATTTATTTATTTATTTATTTTTGTGTTCTTATATGCCGCCCTACTCCCTGGGGACTCAGGGCGGTGTACAACATGTAAAGAACAACTATAAAAAAACAGTGTCAATAAAAAAATAACAGTTTAAAATGTTTAAAAAACATTCAAACCATATATTCATGGGGGAGACCTAAGATATTAAATGGTCTCCAATCACCCCACCTGCAGGAAGAGCCATGTCTTAATGGCTTTTCGGAAGGCCAGCAAGGTGGGGATAATTCGGATCTCTGGGGGAAGTTGGTTCCAGAGAACAGGGAAGGCTCTCCCCCTAGGCCCCGCCAGCCGTCATTGTTTGGTTGACGGGACCTGGAGGAAACCCTCTCTGTGAGATCTAACCGGTCGAAGGGAAGTGTGAGGTAGGAATCAAATCCAAACACATTACAGTGGACAACGTGTTGTTTTTTTAATATTGCTTCCTGAAAAACCTTTGGTGATTATGATAGACCCCTTCAAACCGAACACAAATATAATTTCAGAATGACCGTATAACACATAAATCCTGAGAAATATGAAATTAACTTTAAATTACTATAATGTATTTAACTGCATAATGTTTCTAACATGCTGCATGAATTCAATGGGACTAAAAGTGCTTTGCTTTTGATTTTCATTTGTAGTCAGATTCATCTCACAGTAGTGTCCAAGGAAGCCAGACTTGATGGATTCCACTTGCCCTTTATAGAATAACAGAGTTGGAAGGGACCTTGGAGGTCTTCTAATCTAGTCCAACCCCTTGCTTAGGCAGGAAACAACTAAACCACTTCAGACAAATGGCTATCTAATCTCTTCTTAAAAACTTCCCGTGTTGGAGCATTTACAACTTCTGGAGGCAAGTTGTTCCACTGATTAATTGTTCTAACTGTCAGGAAATTTCTCCTTAGTTCTAAGTTGCTTCTCTCCTTGTTTAGTTTCCACCCATTGCTTCTTGTTCTACTCTCAGGTGCTTTGGAGAATAGCTTGACTCCCTCTTCTTTGTGGCAACCCCTGAGATATCAGAACATTGCTATCATGTCACCCCTGCAACAGGATTTGAAGATCGTCCTTCCAGGCCTTCAGCCAAATACTCTAATACCTGATCAACAATAGAAAGATGAATAGCTTCTTTTAACTTATTGTACAAAATAAGATTTGGATGTTCAGCTTCGGGGGATAAATATGGTCTATATCCAGATAACATGTAAGAGAGGCATATTCCGGAAGGTCCATTACCGATTATTACTATAGGCAAAGTCAATGTTGGGTCTACAGGTAGCATACTTTCTTGTAGTAATGGCATAGTTTTAGCATTGGTCCCAAGATTGTCACCAAAATACTGCACTAAGGAATTCAAAAAGCATCTTTCAGTTTCTGGACTACTGTAATTTCTGAAGTGGCTGGTTAAGGAGCAGTGGCAGCATCACACTGTCATGAGGGACTGAGGAAAGAGGACGTCGAGAGATGGAGATGCGGCGGTGGCCATTGCAGTTGCCGCTGCTCCCCCTCCTTCCTTCCCCTAGTCCTTCTTTTCATCAGACTAGACATATCCAGTTCCAGCAATTCATAGTTTTCCCAATGTCCTCTGGCAATGTCCTGGTGAAAATTTTCACTATGTTTATCATGGACTGCACCTAGATTTTCAGAAGAGAGGTTCAATTGTGAACACAGAAAATTAATCTATTGCACTTCATGGTCTTTGTGATGACCCGGGGCTGGGCATGGAAGCAACACAGCTGGAACAAAGGCTTAGCTCCCCTTTATTGTTCCAATGTTTTCCCAAAAGTCCCATCGTTCACTGCAAGTCCAGGAACAAAGCTCAGCGGCTTTCGATACCATCGACCATGGTATCCTTCTGCATCGTCTCGGCGAGTTGGGAGTGGGAGGCACCGTTTTGCGGTGGTTCTCCTCTTATCTCGCCGATAGGATGCAGTCGGTGCTGGCAGGAGGGCAGAGATCGTCCCCTAGGCCCCTATCATGTGGGGTGCCTCAGGGGTCGGTTCTCTCGCCTATCCTGTTTAACATCTACATGAAACCGCTGGGTGAGATCATTCGCAGACATGGGGTGTGTATCCATCAGTACGCTGATGACACCCAGCTGTACATCACCACCCCGTCTGACTTCAGTGAGGCAGTTGATGTAATGTGCCGCTGCCTGGACGATGTTAAGATCTGGATGGGGAGGAACAGACTCAGACTTAATCCCGACAAGACTGAGTGGCTGTGGATATTGCCTCCTAAGGACCATGACAACTGTCCCTCCTTGGTCTTTGAGGGAGCGAAACTGACTCCCTCGGACCAGGCCCGCAACTTGGGGGTCCTCCTAGATCCACAGCTAAAATTGGATCATCATCTTTCTGCTGTGGCTAGGGGGGCCTTTGCACAGGTTTGCCTGGTGCACCAGTTGCGGCCATACTTGGAGAAGGAGGCTCTACTCACGGTCACTCATGCCCTTGTCACCTCGCGTTTTGACTACTGCAATGCGCTCTACATGGGGCTACCCTTGAAGAGTATCCGGAGACTTCAGTTGGTGCAAAATGCGGCTGCGCATGCTGTGGTGGGTGTGCCAAGGTACACCCACGTGACACCGATACTCCGCCAGCTGCATTGGTTGCCCATCGGTCTCCGGGTCCAATTCAAGGTGTTGATCACCATCTTCAAAGCTCTTCATGGCTTAGGACCAGGCTATCTTCGGGACCGCATTCTGCCTCATACTTCCCTCCGACCAGTTAGGGCCCACAGAGTTGGCCTCCTCCAGGTCCCGTCGGCCAAGCAATGCCGGCTGGCGGGCCCTAGGGGGAGAGCCTTCTCTGTGGCCGGCCCCGTGCTCTGGAACCAACTTCCCCCAGAGATTCGAACTATCCCCACTCTGCTGGCCTTCCGAAAAGCCGTTAAGACATGGCTTTTCCTGCAGGCTGGGGGTAGAGCTTAATCCATTCGAGCTCACCCCCAAGTATGTATGGTTGGTGAATGGTTGTCGATGTTTTTTTATATTGTGTTTTTAAATTTTGTATTTGTTTTTAATTAATATTTAATTTTGGTTTATTCTTGTATTTTTCTCTGTTGTACGCTGCCCTGTGTCCTTCGGGAGTTGGGCGGCATATAAGAATACATAAATAAATAAATAAATAAATAAATAAATAAATAAATAAATAAATAAATAAATAAATAAATAAATAAATAAATAAATAAATAAACAAATAAACAAACAAACAAACAAACAAACAAACAAACAAACAAACAAACAAACAAACAAACAAACAAACAAATAAACATGCACTTCTAATAGTTCCTGGCTGCTATTAGTCCAGAGGAACAGCACAGTTTTGAGAGCAGCCACAGTTCAGGGAATTTGGTTCCAAGGAGTCCTCGTCACAGGAAGAATTCACTGGGACTGCAGCACCACCCAGAGCAGAACTGTGTCGCTGCGAACTCGCACATAGCCAGGCCAGGCAAGCAGGGTAAGGCACAGCAAAGTATCCAGATTTCGTTTATAGCACATGAGACTGGGAAAAGGCAACGCTTGCTCCTGACAAGTGCCCCTCCCAACGGCATCTCTTTAAATCTCATTCTTCAGATGAGCCTTGTGAAGAGAGTTGGGGTGCCATCCTCCCAAATTGTTGGGTTGCCCTGCACTGATCCCACCTCCTCTCCATTCTCTATGCTTGGAGATTGGGGGGGAGATAATTGCTCATTGCTGGAGCTCTGTCGCTCCTCTGCTCCACTGCCTGCCCTCTCCCTCCTCCCTTGCTTGATCATCCTGCACCCTCTCTCCGTCCTGGCAACCCTTCCCAGGCCCGAGGGACCTGGGACTGCCTTGTCCAGGTCCTCCGGTCATTCCTCCATCAGCCCTAGCTCTGTCTCATCCTCCTCCTCTGTCCCAGGCTCCAACGGGGCCATGACAGTCTTGAATGCTGTAAGAAGTTTGTCAAACAGCCAGGGGTGGGTTCCTCCCGGTTCAGACTGGATCACCAGAACTGGTAGCGACCCACTGGTGACATCACCGTCAGTGCCGTTCCATGCGTGCCACCATCTTTTTTATTTTGTGCGCATTTTTCTCCTTCCACGGCTTGAAAAAGGACCTGCCCGTCCACCTGTGGGTGAATTCTGACCTTTATTTCTTCGCCCGAAGCACAGCTGATGAGCTCCTCAGCTGTGTTTCAGGCTAATTCCTGCTTCTGAGCATGTGCGGAAGTGAAATCGCATGAGGGGATGCGCACGCTTGAGTGTATTGAGCGCATGCACACAAAACGTTGCGATGCGAACCGGTGGCAAAGGTAAGTGGAACACACCCCTGCAAACAGCTGAATGTAGTTTGCCCAGAAAATTCTCAACAGCCTCAAATACTTTCAAAATTTCTTCTAACTCCTTGTCAATTATGACGTATCTGATCTGTGGACAACTAAAATGCCTTCCTTAAACTTAGCACCAGCTGTTTTAGAAACATCTGTCTCAAATAATGAAAACCTTCACCTTCCTTGTTCATAGCTTTTGCAAAAAATTTCAACGGCCCAAGTTTTATGTGAAGCAAAGGCAAAAAATAGTTTTGTTAGGTCAACAAGTGGTTCATATGCCATATATTTCTGACCTGGAACGAAATTCATTCAGAGTGGCCATTCCTGTATAAGTTAATACAGTTCTCTTTCATGGTTGTCCAATTCACATATGTAACAACAGTACTTGATTATGCATTCCAAGTAGCAGAGCCACTACTTTTAGATCTTAGTTGTAGTTTGTGTACTGGATGAGCTTCAACAACAGTTCCGTGTTTTTGTATGTTTCTTTCATGGGTACAGCATAGCCAATAGGTACTGAAGGGTGTATATTACTATTATGAAAAACAGAAAAGTTCTGATAAAATGAGACATGATAGATAAAATTACAGGTTATTTTTGTGATTAGCAGCCAGAAATCTATAACATATACTCAGAAGTGTTCAGGAAGCAAGGTCTTTGTTGTCCAGTATTACTGGTATTTTTCTAAAAAAGCCACATACAAATTTTGGCATATCGGATTTGGGAGAATTAAAATATAACATCTCCCAATGCTATTGTGATCTCTAGCAGTTGATTCAGCTCATTTTCAAAGTTTGCTACAGAAAGTGTCATGATGGGTTTTATTAGCATTATTATCTCTTAAAAATGCTTCAACATTCACACACAGCCAATTCAATTATTTCATACAATCATAATGGTTGTCATCACTAAATAATAGCTGTCATCACTCTTTTAACTTTTCTGTGGCAAGGAGACAAAAAGATTATCTTCTATGAACATTTTTGCGGGGTATATTTAACTTAAACCAGGATATAACTGGCTGAATTCAGAAATTTAAGAACTGTTTTATTCAATAATGATTATAGTATCTTCATTGGCAACCTTCAGTCTAGAAAGACTATGGTGTCGTGCTCTGGAAAGAGTTCCTAAAACAGCACCTAGTGTGGCTAAAAAGGCCAATCCGAGAGTGGCAATCCATTCCACACTGAGGGCAGATCCATTCTGTTCCTGTCCGGCCCCCGGATTTTGCTGGTTCCGGGACTGCCTCTTTGCCTCAGCCTGCCGAACAAGTGTCTCCTTGAAATGGAGAAGGCCATACTGTGTCTTTAGCCTCCAAGCTGAATGATCAGAGGTCAAGGTTTCCCAGCTGTTAATGTCCATTCCCAAGGCCTTTAAATCCCTCTTACAGATATCCTTATATCGCAGCTGTGGTCTCCCTCTGGGGTGCTTTCCCTGCACTAATTCACCATACAGGAGATCTTTCGGAATCTGACCATCCACTCTCACAACATGCCCAAGCCAGCAAAGATGTAGCTGTTTCAATAGTGTATACATGCTAGAAATTCCAGCATGTTCCAAGACTGTGCTATTTGGAACTTTATCATGCCAGGTGATGCCAAGGATACTTCGGAGACAGCGCATATGGAAGATATTCAACTTTCTCTCCTGCTGTGCGTAAAGGGTCCAGGACTCGCTGCAATACAAGAGTGTGCTCAGGACACAGGCTCTATAAATCTGGATCTTTGTATGTTCTGTCAGCTTCTTATTAAGCCATACTCTCTTTGTGAGTCTAGAGAATGTGGTGGCCGCTTTACCAATACGTTTATTCAGCTCAGTATCTAGAGACAGAGTGTCGGTGATGGTTGAGCCAAGATACACAAAGTCATGGACAATTCTTGTGCAAAGATTGTAATATGGGGAGGTGAATCCACATCCTGACCCATGATTTGCATTTTTTTCAGGCTGATTGTTAATCCAAAATCTTGGCAGGCCTTGATAAAACAGTCAATGAGTCGTTGAAGGTCTTCGGCAGAGTGAGCAGTAACGGCAGCATCGTCAGCGAAGAGGAAATCCCGTAAGCATTTCAGCTGGACTTTAGACTTTGCTCTCAATCTAGAGAGGCTAAAGAGTTTTCCGTCTGATCTGGTCCGGAGATAGACTCCCTCTGTTACAGTTCCAAAAGCATGTTTCAGCATGACAGCAAAAAAGATCCCGAATAGAGTTGGCGCAAGTACACAGCCCTGTTTCACTCCACTTCAAATGTCAAAGAAATCTGATGTTAAGCCATCCAAAACTACCATGCCCTTCATTTCCTCATGAAAGGAGCTGATGATGTTGAGGAGCTGGGGTGGAATCCGATCTTGGGGAGGTGTGTGTGTGTGTGTGTGTGTGTGTATGTATATGTATATGTATATGCATATTCATATGCATATGCATATGTGTATATATTATAGTATATATGCCAGAGTATATCTTGACTTCTATTGAAAATTGCTTCAAGAGTTTAATTTGCATCTAATAGCTCACTTTTTGCACATTATTTCTTCATTGTGTAATGAACAAAATCTCTATAAAATTGTAGTTAAGGTATAGGAGGAAAAAAATAGTATGAAAACCTTCCAGACTTCATGTACCTCAATTGGTTCTCCCCTAATATGGAATTGTTCAGCTGAGCCAAAGCAGGACATTCTTTCTATTTCAATAATACAATAATTATGGAACAGCAATTTTTTAGCAGTTTGGGGGGGGGGAGAGACACATAAATAAGTAAAATATATCATAGGACTTATCACGACAGCATATTTATAAGAATGTGGGGTGGTCATGGTGTTTGCCCAGTTGCTGTAATGAATACCAATTTATGATCGGAAGATAAAACTAACTCAGGATACTAGAATGCTAAACTGGTTTTAAAAAATATATAGTTATTCTTTTGTTATTTCATAGAAATAAGCTGTTATTGGTGGCTGAGATTATGGAGAAAAGCTTATAGACCAGATTCCTATCACGGCATATCTGAGCATTTGGGGATGCTGTTTGAAGAATTACTCTTCAACTCTTCAGTGGGGATTCTTTCTCAATTTCAGATATTTCCTCTAGTGGCAGACACAAACATTGCTGTTGGTCTTTAATTTACCCTCATCAAACCCCTACCTCAGGAATCTCCATTAGGCTTTTCTTCTTCTAAGTCAGTCCTTCTCAAATAGTGGGGCGGGCCCCCCTGGGGGGGCATGGAGCGATGCCAGGGGGGCGCATGACTCCGGGGAACGTGCTTTTTTTTGCCACAAGGAGTAGGGGTTTTTTGCACCAAACAATAGCACACAGCACAGAGCAGGAGATATGAAGTGCAGATAACAAATCCTTAAGAGACACCATGGAAAAATATTTAAGAGGGATGAAAAGAAAGGAGGAGAGAGACGGAGATAATGAGACGTCTCCCGAAAGCTAAGACGAGGAAATAGGATGAAGTGTATGTAGCACTTGGTTTCACTGTGACTACGGTGGGAGACGAGGAAAGACCGGTATGTTTATTGTGTCTAAAAATGTTGGCAGCGGACACGTGCCGAATATTGCAAACAATTGTCCTGGTGGAGAGTTGGGGGGGGCGCGAAATGTTTACTTCTTCTTAGGGGGGGCGTAACAGAAAATAATTGAGAAGCACTGTTCTAAGTAAAGCTGGAACTTAAAAATTAAACATTTTATTTTCTTGAGGGACAGAACTTCTTCAGATCTTGGCACAAACAAATTCTGGCATCTGACACTCAGTAGCTTTCAGATATTTTGACAATGCCTCTACTGCAGTTTTGTACACAATAAGCCCAAAGAAACTCCATAAAGCGGGTTCTAGCGGAGATTATTTTGCTTGAAGCTTAATAATATTTGTTTATGGAAATCGTAGCTCATAGTAAACTTGTTAGATTTTGTCCACAAGATTCTTCATTTATTGTTTTGTTTCATTTTGTTTGTTTTTTGCTAGAAATATGGAGCATATGGATGATGCAACCAGAAAATTCCAAAGGTAATAATTTCTCCTATCCTTTTTGGGGGAAGATAGAAATCCTAAAAGTATCCTTTGGGTGGGAAAATAAACAATTGAGAATAGAAATTACTGTTAGATGCTCTGTTTCCTGCATCCAGGCCTTGGAGCACCTTTGCTGTACCATTTTCTGCCCAAATCATATTGTGAATAGAATATCACACCAAAAAGCACAAAACCCATTATTAAGGATAACCTGAACATTGCGTACAAGAAAATTAATGAAATTCAGAAAATGAAATATTTGTCTGTCTGCCATTAATACACACACGAATTGGCTGGCAAATGAAAGAAATCCTGCATATACCACAATCCAGTATTGTGTTAACAAATTCCATACCAAGATGACTGTCAGCTTCTATGCAAGTAGAAAAGCACTGTGGTCTCAACAGGAAAAGATTATTAACCTTGTAGTTCACAGTCAGCGCACTGAAAGGTCTTGTTAAATTACACAGTGCTGAACTGCCTTCTGCCTACCATCCACAGAGAATTCTAATACTACCTTACAGCATGGAAAGAATCTTCAGCAAATCACAAAGTTACAGGAGACCTGCTTTTTTTTTCCCAGCTGAATTTTGTCGATGGAGACAACATACAGTAGAGAAGAGGCTGCTATAGCAACCTTAGCTGAAATATCTGGAAAAAGGGTCTTTTCCAGCGGCGGGTTGCTGCCTTACCGGTGCCGGTGTGCTGCGCGTGCATCTCCATCCTTCAGGCGCTTGCTTGCTCACTACGTGCGCATGCCCCCTTGCGCGATTTTGCTTCTGCGCTTGTGCGGAAGCAAAATCACACCGAAATCTCGTGAGGGGATGCGTGCACGTGCGAGATTTTGCTTCCACGCATGCACATGTGCGGAAGCAAAACCGACCCAAAATCACAGGGAAAAAATGGCGATGCACGCGATGGACTGACAGAGAGGGCTCCGGAGCGGTTGCACAATCCACTGCTCACTACCGGAGCTGCACACTGGGCAGCTCCGGCAGGAACCCACCTCTGGTCTTTTCATACACAGTTGCCCAATTGTGGGTTGCAAGAAGCAAACCTGAGGACATGCTGAAGAGACACACTCCACATCTATTGAACTGAGATTAAGGAAAGCAATTTTTGCAATTGCTGGGTGCTGTAGATAAGGCATCTCCAACCCCGGGCTATGGTCCAGCACTGGTCTGTGACATGCCAGAAACCAGGCCATGCAAACAAGCAAAGTCCCACCCATACACATGTGGGATGAAGGCAGCACATGAAACCATGTCCTCTCCAAACTGGGGAAAAATCTCTCTCCACGGAAACCAATCCCTGGTGCCCAAAAGGTTCAGGGCCACTGCTATAGTTGTATGTGTGGGTTTAGGTTTTCAGTTTTAAAAGATGGTAAAATGGAAGTGGGGCATTGGATTTTCTCTGTTATTTTATATCTCTTTATTCTAGCAGCTCCAGGCACCATTTTGAAGACTTGAAAGAAGTTAGAAATGGGTGTTAAGATTTCCTTGAAAAATCTTTGCCCATTCTACATCAAGAAAGTGCCAAAGGTGCTTCAAAAGCTACATATACCCCAGTGGTGGGTTCCACTTACCTTCCCTACTGGTTTGCATCATGTCAGAAGTGCACGTCACGTCAGGGAAATGACCCTCTGTGCATCCACAGAAGCCTTTGTGCATGCGCAGAGGGTTCTTTGTCTGCCGCTTTCAAGGAATGGCTACCGGAGGACTGGTTCGGGGGCGTGGCTAGCTGGCCATCGCTGCTGGTTCGGCAAGTGGGGGCAAATTTCCGCCACCAGTTTGGGCGAACCGGTCCGAACTGGCATCAACCCACCACTGATATACCCCATGGAACCCATGCAAAATGTGTCACCAAATTGTAATTTTAAATATGAACATAAGGCAAAAATGATCACATACTCATGGAGTGATTATTTTAATGATATATAAGTAACCTAGTTTAATTTTAATTAGATTTAAAATAATTTAGAATTTAGAGCATGGATATTGATACATTGTCACACAATAGTCAATCTGGCCTTCAGTCCTTAAAAGACTGATGTAGGACGACTGGTGGACATACACCCAAGTCCAAACAAAATTTGAAAAAGATAATAAGACACACGGATTCCAGAAGGGTTATAGCGACTTTGATAGGATGTTATTGGGTACCGAGGAAAAACTAATTGGGAAAATTTACAAATTCTTATTAAGATACAAAATGGAAGAGGAGATAGTGAAGGAACCAATGATTAGATGGTCAAAAAATTTTGGACACCCGATTGAACTAGAACAATGGGGAAAAAATTGCACAACGAACTGGCAAATGACAATGTCTGTGGCGTTTAAGGAAAACCAGTACAAGATGTTTTATAGGTGGCATTTACCACCAATAAGAATTGCAAAGATGTCCCCAAACTCATCAGCATCCTGCTGGAAATGTAAAAAAGAAATGGGCACTTATTACTATATTTGGTGGACCTGTATAAAAGCTAAAAAATATTGGAATAACATAGGAAATTGGATAAAAGAAATAATAAAGGAAGATATTGACAGAAAACCCGAATTATTCCTGTTATGCATAATTGATAAAGGATACAAAAAGACATACAATATCTCATTATATACATTCTTACGGCTGCAAGAATCATATACGCACAATTTTGGAGAAACATGGAAATACCTAAAGAAGAATTAAAAAGATAATGGATTGTGCCGAGATGGATAAACTAACCAAGGAATTAAAGGGAAAAGAGGAAACCAAATACTATAAGATATGGAATAAATTTTATGATTGGTTGAGAGAGAGAAGGAATAAACAAAACAAGACATGTAACCGAAAACCCCGAATAATTTGAGATAATATAGCTTAATTGATTTATATATAGAAATAGTTATAATATTGTATATACGTAAGGACTATGTAAACATAATTGAATATTAATATATTTATTTATGGATAAGTTAAAATTCTGATTATACCCAACAAAAGCTTATTCTACATAGGGGGCTAAAAAAGCCCCAATTGTTTGTATAGTGTTGTTAATGTTGAATGTTGTATTGTTGTGTGTGTTTAATAAAATTTTTAGAAAGGCTGATGTAGGAGATCAAATGTGTCATCAGTCAAGAGTCCCTTTGTGCCCACAAGAGTTCTAAGTTCAGCCCACCTTGAATTTCTTTGTACTCTTAACTCCTGCTAATTTCCCTTGACCGTTAGCAGTTCAGATTCTTATAGAGAATTTAAGCTTACAATAAATTTAGTTATTATTTATTTATTAGTGAGATTTATATACCACCTCAATTTATATTGCCCCCAAAAATCTGCAGGGCAAGTGAGCGGCGACCGGGGGACTGGTTCGGGGGCGTGGCCAGCCAGTCATCACTACCGGCTCGGTGAACCACTGGCGCCTGCCGCTACCTGTACACAAGAACCGGTCCGAACCAGGAGCATTTCACCCCTGATATATCCACTCCAAACTCCAAAAATGAACAGTGTAGCTTTGAGGGAACAGTCAGATTTTCACAATATTTGAAAAGGATAGTAAAGTCAAGGCCATCAACATTTCTAAGGGATGCTATATCACAAGATAAGCACCACGACACCACACTTCTATTTTTAAAAAAGTAAGATCTGGTGGGGCAGGTAGAAACTATTGTAGAAAAATGATCCCCAAAATAACCTGGCTCATGCAATGTAAGGCTTTCAAGATGACCACCATCACCTGAATTGCAATCGGAAGCTTATTGGTAGCAACATCCAAGGAAGAAATCGCAAACTGAAGACAATTCTGCAAAACAGTGGAGCTGACAACTGTGGCAGCATGAAGAGTTGGCAAGTAGGTAAATCTTCAGGCCTTTCCAAAAAATTATCTTCATGATTCCTTTCTAGAGAAAAAGAGGGCTTGAGATCAATCACAAGTACACTGTACAATTGCTTCTCCTAAGGAAGCTGCAAGACCGTGGTCTCCAGCAGCTTTTGAGCTCTGAGATATGAAAGAATAGCCATCTTCCTCAACCTGCATTTGGCACATTGGAAAGGACACTGGTTTCACTTTAAAAAAAAACACTTGCGGAAATTAACTATTTAATTTGGATCAAGTGGTTTTACAGTACCAGTCCTTCAATCCTTAGTGAAAGCAGTTTTAAATTCAAGTTTAAACTAAAAGGAATTCTGCAATGCTAAGGAGCCGAGGTGGCACAGTGGTTAAAAGCAGCACTGCAACCTACTTCAACGGACTGCTAGTTCAGCAGTTCAGCGGTTCAAATCTCACCGGCTCAAGGTTGACTCAGCCTTCCATCCTTCTGAGGTCGGTAAAATGAGGACCCAGATTGTTGAGGGCAATATGCTGAACTCTGTAAACCGCTTAGAGAGGGCTGTAAAGCACTTTGAAGCGGTATATAAGTCTAAGTGCTATTGCTATTGCTAATAAACAGAAAAGGGACAATTAAAATTTGATTTTAGAAAGCTACGAAGGGGATTAAGGGTCCAAATAAATTTGAAATAAGGTTTTGGATTTAATTTTAAATCATCCACCCCATGGGGAACTGTTTTTCTTTTGAATTCATTAAGAAACTTAATAAGACTTTAAGAATTGGACATTAGAGGGAGCTTGAAGGAACTGAAGATTAAAGAAAAGAACTCTCAAATATCGAATGTGGTAAAATATTTTCAATTTTGGCATATTGAAAGATATTTTTGAAAAATGAACCTAGCAGTAAATTTTAATAGTGTCTTCCTTTATAGATAAACTGTGTTTAAAAGATGTAATGAAACAGGAATATATTTTACCTGAGACTTCTTGAAATAGGAGTGGGTAGATCTGGAATACCAGATACTTTCGGAAGAAGACCCTCCTGCCCATGGCTGCCACCTGCTGCTTCAACAGAAATTGCAGTCCAGGAGGACCCAGAGATTGTGCACAAACTCTGCATGGAGAAGTGTTGCCCATTCAGAGTTAATGTCACAATTCTTCTGCTATGTAAAGCAATATCCAGTCCAGGAGATGGCTAGGTTAAAATATCCTTCATGAAATTCTTGCTTTATAATGTGTGGTGCTTTATTAAAAATCAGTCAGGTAAAATATGAAGTTTGTAGCTTGAGCCTATACGAATCACCAGTTATTGGGGGAGGGGTGTGCTGTCAGCCCATTATCACTTACCTTTGTCAAGGTTCAGTGGAAGCCTCTTCCTCATCTATGTTTTCCCCATAATACTATGCTAATTTGGAGCAATGTTATCAGGATGAAAAAGAAAAGCAAATTGAAACACTCATGGTGATCTCTCTCTCTCTCTCTCTCTCTCTCTCTCTCTCTCTCTCTCTCTCTCTCTCTCTCTCTCTCTCTCTGTCACGGGGTGATTTCTGATTGTCAGCTGTACTCGTATGTACTCATATATCAGACTTTATGACCCAGAGGTTCTTAACAAAGTGAAGCAATCACGTGAGGTGTGATCTGCGCAAATGTGAAATTCCTTTCTCATCCTCCATTCTTTTTCTGTTAGTCCTTCATTGAGAAGGACGCATATTTAAGCTGTCAAGATGTGATTATTAAGATTTAGTGTTTTTATATTTCTTTTGTACCAAAATAAATATTTTATTATTCTTAGAATTTATACTCGAGTTTATTTTATCAGAGTTTGGATTCCGAAGGAAAAGATTCCTCACCTCTACAATTATCTTATCCTAACTCTCTCTCTTTCTCCCACTTATGATTGGAGAAATAAACTTTTAGGTATTAAACAAAAAATATATAAAATATATCAGCAATGGGATGTGGTGTAGGAAAGAGACCATTCAATAGGACTGCTGCCATTGCAGAGAAAATCTACCTCCATATTGCCCACAGCTGGTCCCAACTATTGTATTGAAGCATTAGTGCACGCCCTCTCCTATTTCTGATGTCTCAGATAAATATAACTTGTTTTCATTATCTTATTAAGGAATCTTGAAGTAAAGTGGAATGCTGTTTAGTACTAAACAAATAAAGATCAGTGAGGGCAACTTCTGTCTTCTATCGACATAGATAAAATTTATCACATTAATTTTTGAAAAGTCTTCCATTTCAAATTGACAACTCCCATTGACACCCCCTAGACTTGCCTTCAAGTGAGCCAGGATACATGAGAAGAAATTGCTCATCTGAGCAAGCTACCACCTGTGGAAACATATGCTGCTGTCATTTGCATGCAACTCAACAGTCCTTGTGTCTGAGTCATTCTGTCATCAAGAGAGAGATTTGAGCAAATGAAAGGATCTCCATCTAACAGCCCAGTAAATTCAGTGCACCAAAAAATTACAGATAAACAACGAAGAGGGACTATGGCAAAGGAAGAGAGGATTACGTATCTAGTCCTTTATCTTTTTATTATTATTATTTTCTACCCTTGATTTTATGTTCTATCCTTAAATTGTTCTGCTGTCACTAAGTCAAGCTCGATTTACAGGTCTGCTGATTGGGCCTTGAGAAATATATTGTTCTCCTCATAACATAAAACTATATTGGGGACAATGTATATGTTTGGCAGGATCAAGTAGCAATCTTCTCTTGGCTCAAGCTGCAAGGAGGAATCAAGCTTCATATTTTCCCCGATTTATTTTTAATAAAGCACCACACATTATAAAACAAGAACATCATAATTCAGGGTAATTCGGCCTAGCCATCTCCTGGACTGGATATTGCTCTACATACAGGAAGGATTGTTCTGCTACACGGTTGGGAAGGTTTCCATGGTATTGTGCTGCCCCTCTCACTCATACACATACACATGTAACTCAGTAGTGGGTTCTAAATCCCGTTATTACCGTTTCACACATGCGCTCGCGCACACTCACATCGCTTCTGCGCGTGCGCAGAAGTGTCCCGGATGGGTGGGCGGAGCCTCCTGCAACTGCCACTATTGGTTCACATAACCGGGCTGAAGCGGGAGCAACCGACCGCTGATGTAACTGTGGTTTAGTGAGTTTATTAATATTCCCAGGCAGTTCCTTTTACCAAAAGCTGAGGTGGTGCATTGGTTAGAGTGCAGCACTGCAGGCTACTTCAGCTGACTGCTAGTTCAGCAGTTCAGCTGTTCAAATCTCACTGGCTCAAGGTTGACTCATCCTTCCATCCTTCTGAGGTCGGTAAAATGAGGACCCAGATTGTTGGGGGCAATATGCTGAACTCTGTAAACCACTTAGAGAGGGTTGTAAAGCACAATGAAGCGGTATATAAGTCTAAGTGCTATTGCTATTGCTATAAAAACCCAAAACTGTCCTAATGAAGTCTAGCCATGAGCAGATCAAGGTTAGTCCATACAGCAAGGGCCCAATAGTCCACAAGGCACTTGAAAGTTGCTCAAACAAAATAACTCCACCAGACAAACTTAAATCTATCAGGCAAAACTTAAATCCACACACAAGAGACCTTATGGGGTAAGAAAGCTTCAGAGTCTCCCAAGGCACAATTCCAAGCACGGTGTCAATCCAGAGCGAAGAAGGAATCACTACGATCAAACATTCAGCTAGAAAAACAAACACCTTGTTCCCACCAATGCCTCCATCTGTCTGCTGTGGTAAATAGCCAGTGCATTCCAGTGCAGTCCATCAAGACAGGTGGGACCCTGTTCTCTCAAGTAGTCTGGCTGACCTTTTCTGCTCCTGCTTTTTCTCTGCCCTATGTGTTCTTGGATGAGGTGCAGAAGGCAGTTCCTCCTCCTCTTGCTGGCCTTTTGCAACTGCAAACTTTCCCCAGATGAAGCTCCCTCCAAATCCCTTCTGGACAGCTGTTCAGAGCCATCAATCAACTCAGCTCCTGATATGCCAGGGATGGCTCATCCTCCTCTGAGCTGACATCTGAGGAGGTATCTGGGGAGTCATCCAAGGGAGACATCACATTCCACAAAGCATGTTGCTCAGTCAATTCTGGGGAAAAGCTTGTATTTGAGTTGACTGAATGTCAGCACTGACCTTGTTTCAGAGGTTCATTTGTACATTTTAAAGATATAGGTGTACTTTTTGTTTGTCAAAATTCACCTTCCTTTCTTGGGTACACAAAGGAATTGTAGGCAGGTATGATAGAGTTCTTCCTACTAGGCAGAACTCTCTCTAATTCACATTCAGGAGTTCTCTCTAATTCACATTCAGTCCAAGAAAAAAAGATAAAAGTGAGGAAGCAAATTAAACTGGATTGAATTTTCCACAGCTTCTGGAGCTACATGTGGAATGGAATTACCTTCAAGTCCAGAAGAATCTTCCAAAAAGGTACACAGGTTGTTCATATTTTTAAGATGTCCTAGACTTCATTTTTACTCCTTTTCTTATGTATGTATAGTATGCACATTAAAGCCAGGCACCGGTATTCCACTCCCCTCCTCCCCTCCCGTCTTGGAAAGGCCTGAAAACAGTGCAGTTTGATCATGCAGGGGTACTTTGAAAAGGTAACCAGGTTGCTAGGCTCAGCTAAAGCTACTAAGGAAAAGAGCAGCAGCAACTAAATTTAAGTATACAAAGTATTTTGTCTATGTACATATGTCAGTAACATTTCCCCATCCTATACTGTACATTCATAGGCAATTTATAAAAGTAATTGGTGAATACTACCCAGCTTTTAACATGTACAGTTTGGCTGCTACAACTGACTGGGTTGTCATCCAGGGGTGGGCTTCAAAAATTTTAGCAAGGGGTTCTCTGCCCGGTTGCTGGGTGGGTGTGGTCATGGTGGGCATGGCCTAGTCAACCTCCTGCACCACAGCAGGGGGGTGTTTTGCCCTCCCTGGGCTCCGGAAGCTTTTTTCAAGCCTCCGGGAAGGCAAAAATGACCTCCCCAGGCTCCGGAGGCCCACTAGAGGCCGGAAACAGGCCCTAACTCTAACCCTTCCCGAACTTCCAGTAGGCCCATTTTTTGCCCTCCCCGAGCCTCCGCACATGACCTGCACTTACCTGCATCCAAAATGGGCCGTGTGGGGACTCCTGGGAGGGGCGGGGTGGGGTGGGCGGGGCCAACCAGGAGTGGGATTTGGGGGTTCTCCGAACTGCACAGAATCTTAGCTAGAGGTTCTCCCAAACCCCTGTGAACCACCAGCAGCCCACCCCTGTTGTGATCCAGCAGGGGTTGGCAAAAATAGAATTAAAATTAGTAATCTTGTTTTTTTTTTAAATGAATAAAATCTTAAAAGATCCACAAGCCACATACCGTATATGTGTGCATCTCTTTTCTTTGCTGTGCTTTCCAGGAAAGAAGCAGATTGTTTTTCTTCACAAGAATAGGCAACTTAGTCCCCTCTGAATTTGGACTTCAGCTTCTACTACTTGTAGCTAATGTGGTCAAGTGTTAGGGACTCTGGGAATTGTAGTTTGTAAACATTTAGAATGCACCTGACTTAGTCTTGTTCTGTGCTGTGCAGGTCCTGTGAAACTGTCTTACCTACATGGCAAGATTTATGATGACATTTTTATACTTAAGTGGAAAAATGAACTTTGAACATTTAAGAATGTTTTACATAAATGAGATACGGAGAGAAGTTGAAGCTTCAATGCCGTAGGCTCAACTTCTGTTTAAAAATACTTCTTGAAATTAAATTCAGTTTGGAATGACATAGTACTTGAGAGATTTTTTTATATCTACAACATCAAACTGCCAATAAGCCAATACAGTAAGATTCTCTAGTGTGAAATGGTTTAGGCTTTGTAAGTGGTCAGCTGTGCATTTAGTCAATGTCAATCCTTTGATGTCAGAGTTGCACTTCCTTAATGGCAATCCATATGCAAAATTAATTAACATTCAAAGAGGAGCTCCATTTATCATGATGATTTATATGCATGCTAATCTCAGTGCAGAATGACTCTAGTGACACAACCAAATGTTGTCTTTGCCAAATACTATCACTTCCAAATGGGATCTAAAGTTCAACCCTGAAAATTAGTTTAATAAAGATTGCAGTTCTAAACACACTGACTTGAAAATAACTCTGATTTAAGCCAGTGGGGCTCTGTTAAAGTTTGTTGCATAAAAATCAAAACCAGAAGCACACATAGATGACTGATTCAGCTGGATTCATAAACTTCTTTATAAACATAGTAATATATATATATATATATATATATATATATATATATATATATATATATATATATATATATATATATATATATATATATATATATATATATATATATATATATATATATATATATATATATATATATATATATATATATACAATACCACAAGCAGATTATTTCCTCAAGTAAATACAAGCAGGAATTAGTTTCATTTCAGCAGAGCAGACAATCACAGAGAGAGCTGAGAGTACAGAGAGAACAGAGTGAACTAGAGCCATGCCCAGCCTTGAGCTTAAGTTTTCAGTTTTGATTCTCCGCACAGACTCAGAAGTGGTTAGCTCCCATTGTCTGACGTAGTTGCTATGCCTATTCATTGGCTGACCTTGTTACCACTAGCTCTCCCAGTCATGAATATCTTAACAGGCTCTCTCCTAATAAGACATTGCAAGTACACATTCAAGGGAATTTATTTTTGAGTGCTAGAATTGTATAGGCTTCAGTTGCAAACAGTTTGTAGCAGGGGTGAAATCCTCCCGGTTCGCCCGGGCCAGTCCTTCGGCGTATAGCCGATTGAACTGATGGCGGTCTCGGCGTGGAGCTTCTCTCGCCCGCTTTCCCGGCCCGGCTAAATGCCGCCATTCGGGTTATTTTTCCCTCTTTGCATGCGCGTGCATGCACAGAGGGAAAAATAACCCGAATGGCGGCGTTCAGCCGGGCCGAGAAAGCGGGCGGGAGAAGCTCCACACCGCGACCGCCACCAGTTCAATTGGCTATATGCCGAAGGACTGGCCTGGGCGAACCGGGAGGATTTCAACCCTGGTTTGTATGGAGTAACCTTTCAAAAACAATGAGTCCACAATTCTACACAGGTTTAGTTGGGAAAAAATATTTAAAGAACTTGGATAGAATTATTTTTAATCTGCAGAGGACATCTCTGTGTTACAATTTGGAATAGAATAGTTTTACTGACAAAATCAGGGTTGAATATTTGGGGGTCATTTCTGATGGGCTTACATCTGATTCTCATATGAATGCATATAAGGATGTTCTCTTTGTGATGGTAGTTTCTGTATTTTTCCAAAACTGTCTGAAAACTGATGAATTGCAGCAGTAGTGTGTTCTAAAACCCTTTACTACCGGTTCTGCGCGCATGTGTAGAAGCGTCCTGGGTGGATGGGCGGAGCCTCCTGCCGCCGGTGCTACCAGTTCTTAGAACCGGACCAAACTGGGAGCAACCCATTGCTGAACTGCAGATACTCAAGTAGTGCAACACAACAATTCTGCTCACTCGTCACTTGAATATCAAGGGGTAGATCTCTGAAAGTCAGCTTAGCTCAACCATCCACACAGCCTGCTCACAAAACCAATCTACTTTTTTCTCACTCGGTATGTGCTACGCTGATCCTGTACTCCACTTTGTGATTCTGGCAAAAAGCCGGCCACTGACTATTTCACAGCAAATCCAATAAAACTTCATAATTCTTCCTAGCAGATTAAAAGAAGGAGTTTGTTTCAAAATGTCAATTTTGAAAGTTTAAGATGATCTCCAAGCCAGTCCCAACCATCATGCCATATGTATCTTCATTCTACAACCCCATTCTTGAGGAAAAAGTTGTTAAGGATTAAAGGAAATCCATCAATATTTTATTTCCAGGAACATAACAGCTTCAGCTAAAAATGTAATGAGAAAAAGGCAATAACCACTGCAATTTGTGCTTCATAAATTGTTTAGCGTCAATATGTTATAAAACAGATTTAAATTTTAGAAACAGCTAGTGAAGCTTTACCTATGGTGCTCTGGGCATCCTGTTAAATATTTGCTTTAAAAGACTTGCATAATTCTTGCCATTCTAAATCAACAATTGGCACTCTCTAGTAATTGGAAAATAATGGCGGAAATGAAGCCATAGTATTTGACATTTTTGTCTTATTAGGAGAAAACTAATCTTGCTATTTCAAGAATCCATTTCTAAATGTTAACTATTCTACATTCAAATGTTGAAAATTATGGTGGTATATGACCAGAAGATCTTTTTTGTTTGATTTGAATGTTAGGATGGGCTTGACTGTTTTATAACAATATGGTAGCTACATTAAATGTCCCTTCCCAAGATTGACATGCAAAGCATAATTGCATTCGCTAATATTGCAACCATAGAATAATAGAGTTGGAAAGAACCTTGGAGGTCATCTGGTCCAGCCCCCTGCTCTAGCAGGAGACCCTATATCATTTCAGACAAATGGCTATCTAGTCTCTTCTAAAAAACCTCCACTGTTGGAGCATCCACAACTCTGGAGGCAAGCCATTTCACTGGTTGATTGTTCTCACCATTAAGAAAATTCTCCTTAATTCTAGATTGCTTATCTCCTTGATTAGTTTCCATCTATTGTTTCTTGCCTTGCCTTTTGGTGCCTTGGTGAATAGGCTGATCCCTCTTTTTTGTGGCAGTCCCTCAAATATTGGAACACAGCTATCATGTGTCTCTTAGTCCTTCTTTTCACTAGACTAGAGTCACTAGACCTATCCAATTCCTGCAACTGTTCGTCATATGTTTTAGCCTCCATCCCCCTAATCATTTTTGTTGCTTTTCACTGCACTCTTTCCAGAATCTCAACACCTTGAATATTAGTATTGCAAATACCTCTCTGTATTATCAGCAACAAAACATTATTAACATTTTAGCATGCATTTTTAAAATAAAAAAATGTACATTATTAATTCCAATCTTTAGCTATATACTGTATATAAAAGCGAAAACACATTAATCATGAAATCTCCAGAACCATAAAGCCTACAAACTTGAAATTTGCCACATATGTTCCTCTTGGCTTCTAGGTGCTCACTAAGAAATGATTTTTCAAAATGACCATTGGAACATGAGTATTTTTTATATTATTATTATTAACAAGCTCTGATGCTAAGGAGTTCTACTCCCCCCTCCCCACCTGAAAAGAAATCTGATCCAAATGCAAAACACAAGCAGAAGACTTTCAGTTTCGCTTTTGCTTTCATAGCAGCAAGCAGCTTTACTACAGAACAGTTGAGCTAAGCCACGCACAGACTCCTTCCTGTCTCCTTCTTGCTCACACAGCAAATACTGTTTGAGTTTCCAAACACTCCACAACTCTCTCACACACTAACAGGATGCTAGCTAGATGAATACCAATGGATGGTGGTAGGCAGAGACAGATCCCCCCCCCTTATTTTCCTCCTCAGTTCAGACGAATCTGTTCCTTCTACTGTAGCACCAGTTAAAGGGAAAAGAGGCAAAAAACGCAGGAAAAGATTTACAGATGCGATTAGGAAAACACATGTAAGGGAAGCTGCCTGTTTCTCCCATGGCCAGTTCTATGTGGCATGCTCCAGAGTCAGTTCACCTGACAGCCTGGTCATCCTCCAGCCAGACAGCAAAACCAGGAATGTTTTTTACAGGGAGGTTCTGAGCAATTCATCTGAGGGACCAATTGAAAGTCTATGCTATGCAAATAATGTCTTCATCTGTAACAGAAACTTAGCTTACCCTCTCTAATGAAATAAGAGTCAGAGGTGGTATTTGCTGGTTCGCCGAACTACTCAAAATTTCTGCTACCGGTTCTCCAGAACCGGTCAGAACCTGCTGGATTTCGCCCCTGTTGGCAGTGCAAATACACTATTTCCTCCTAAATCAACATTCAAGCTCTTCACAACCTCCTGATGCCTCAAGGATGTTCTTCGTGCATTTTACTGATCAACAATTCTTCAGGCAGTTTCATTGGCAGCCTGCATAAGGGTTAGGGTTCATTTTAGGCATTGTCACCTTGATTGTATTCACCCATCTTAAAAGTAAAGGTTTTCCCTGTCCAGTTGTGTCCAACTCTAGGGGACAATGCTCAACTCTGTTTCTTTTTTTAGCCTTTAAACGTTTTATTAGATTATAGAATAGAATACAAAAATATGAAAGCAAATAATAGGACACAGAGGGGAGGGAAAGGGCGAAGAAAAGTGAGGAGGGGAGACGTTGACTTCCGACTCTCTCTGTTGCAGTAAAATAAGGCATTAGTATCGAACCTCAACTTTTTATTTTTCCAAAATAATATAAACTAGCCATTTCTGTAACAACAAATCAATCTAATCAGTAAAACCCAAAATCAAAGTTTCATTTTTTCCCCACCTCAAGCGGAAAGTCCAGAAGCGGTCTCCATGTAGCAACAAAAGTACTTACATTCTTTTCTTTAATCAAAACAGTCAATTTAGCAATCTCTGCCACTTATCTTTGTTTCTTAACCAAAGTAACCAGCATTGTCTGAAGACACTTCCGTGATCATGTGGCCAGCATGGCTATATGCCAAGGTGCATGGAACACTGTTACCTTCCTTCTGAAGTGGTACCTATTTTTTAATACTAAATTTTATTGATTTTCAACATTTTTCTTTAAAATAGCAATTTCCATATTTCCTAAAGCATTTCTACAATTATACACAGTGTTTTCATTTTCACATATTCCTTATTACAGTAAGATTCTATATCACTTATCTTAATTACACATATAATTTAATTTACATATTTACATTTTACAGTCTATAATTTCACTGTTTTTTTTGCTTCCCTTCTTAATTTAATCCATTTGTACTATTTTTCCCCAGATATTGTAGTAATCCGAATCACATTGGCCCCTTAAGTACATTGTTAATCTTTCCATTTCTGCACATTCATAGATTTTTTTAACTATTACATTTTCCTGAGGTATTTCTGTATTCTTCCAAAATTGTGCGAAGGTTATCCTAGCTGCAGTTGTGATATGGAGGACTAAGTACTTGATATCTTTGTGATAATCTTTTTAAAATATGCCGAGGAGAAATAATTCTGGAGTGAATTCTAATATCTCATTGAATATTTCTGATAACCATTTATGAATTATGTTCCAAAAAATTTTTGTTTCTGAAGTGGTACCTATTTATCTACTCAAATTTGCATGCTTTCAAGCTGCTAGGTGGGCAGGAGCTGGAGCTAGTAATGGGGATTCACCCCCGTGTGTGATGCTTGGGTCTCGAACCTAGGCTGTCAACTTTCTGGCTGACAAGTTTAGTGTCTTTAACCCATCATACAGTCATTATTGTATAACTATGGTTTGTTGAGTAAGTAGAAATAAGATACTGTAGATTCAGTATGATAGAAGAGGAAGGAATGGCTGAATTGGCCCATTCAAAGTTCATTTTCCTTTCTAAGTTGCTGCTACGCAGATGTAGATTGGTTAGAAGATAGTGCACACGAAGCAGGAAGAAACAGTCACGAATGCACAAAGCACGTATTTCATTTTAAATGACACATTAAGTCACAATCAGATTCAATAAGTCAGCCATAGATTATGGCTTTAAACGTAGTTTAATGTCTTAAACCAGTGTTTCTCAACAACATCAAGTTTAAGCTATGTGGACTTCAGCTCTCAAAATTCCCCAGCCAGCATGCTCTAAAGCAGGGGTGTCAAACTCACGTCATCACGGCAGCATCACATGAGGTATCGGGACTTTTTTCCCCTTCTCTAAACCGGGCGTGGGCACGGCTAGTGCATGACACATCCGGCCTGCAGGCCGTGAGTTTGACAGCTGTGCCCTAAAGTAATCCTAAAATGTTTGCAGACATCCTCCCTCCACTTTGTTCAGAACAAAGAAATAAGCCAACCTAAAAGTATTATAGCTTAGTGTACTGATGGTATCTCTGATCTTAAAAACAGTATCCAACAAAATAAAGCATGAAGTAGAAAACTACTAATACGATTCCTACTCCTCTTCCCTGACTTTTTGTATTTTGTATGCAGTAATGAATAAAATGGATAGTGTTATAATGGAGAATATATGCAAATTGGTATTGAATTATTGAGTTCTTGGTATCTTCTGAGTTGCTTCTCTTCAGGTAGATGTTTCATTTCCCCTGTTTAGGTAACATCACCAGTCATGGAGGAATGGAGTGTGCTGACTTAAATGTGGCAGCTTGTGTTATTAGTCTTGACTGAGATGTTGTTTCTTCCTTGATTGCTTTTGTAGTGGGATAGTGTTTCTTCATTGATTGCACTTGTTTATGTGGTGCTGGTTCCTGCTTATCTGGGCTTTGGTTAATAGGTGATGAGGAAAGATGTGTTTAAGCCTGTTTGCCTCTTTTCTTGAAGGTTCCTATCCTGGCAATGAAACATCTGTATCTGAAAGAGAAGCAACTCAGAGAACAACAAGAACACAACATATCACAGCCACTTAGGTGAGAAGTGCTGTGTAGAAATATGGTAAATAAAGGGTTGTAAGCAGGGGCGGGTTCCTAATTTTTTTTACTACCACTCTGTGGGCGTGGCTTATTTTGTGGGTGTGGCTTGCTGGCCATGTGACTGGGTAGGCGTGGCTTGTCAGCATGTGACTAGGTGGGCATGACTTCTCGGACTGCTGAAGGGAGGGGAACTGAGATAGGTCCTGCCGCCCATTCCTCCTTCCCTCAGCAGCTCAAGAAGCCTCGAATGTGCAAAAATGCCTGGGATCGTCACCACACGTTTGTGGCTTCTCAGACTGCTGAAGGGAGGGGAATGGAGATAGCTCCTGCTGCCCGTTCTTTCAGCGTCTCACACGCTCCCTCAGCCATCCTCCCCTGCTTGGACTCACTGTGGGGTAGGAAGGCAGCGCATGCACAGTGCCGGAAGCTCGGCTTCTGGGCATGCACAGAAGAAATTTTTTTACAAAAATTATTTTTTTAAAAAAAAATGGCGGTGCCCAGGCACCAGCAACTGACTGCACCGGTACTGTGAAGTTACCAGCGGGCCTCTACCGGTGCTATAGAGTGGACCGCACCGGTAGGAACCCACCACTGGTTGTAAGAATAGCTGGGTTTTTAGAAGCCCTCAACAGCCAATTGAAATTGCAATACATTTGCATTACTCATTCACATTTGCTCTATAACAGGGGTGTTAAACTTAAGGCCCACAGGCTGGATCCGGCCTGTGGGATGCTTTTATCTGGTCTGTGGAGCCACCCTGGAAACAGCGGACTGGCCGATGGTCCTCACGCGGCTCTCCCAAGCTCAGTTTTTGCTGGCAGATGGTTGCAGGAGGGCTTTGCAGCTGAAACCAGAGCTCAGGAGCCCATTTTTGCTGGCAGAGCACCCAAGTCACTACAAGCACCCCCAACATGAGTAACATTGAGTTGGCCATGCCCACTCTGGCCACACCTACCCCGGCCCCTCAAGGTCAAACACAACCCTGATGCGGCCCTCAGTGACATAGAGTTTGATAATACGGTCCTTCTCTGGATGAGGTACACTTTGGCTGATGTGGGTATATTCATCTACTAAAATATATGTGGGAATATGCAGAACGTTCTTGACAGGAGGGAAGGAAGGAAGGAAGGAAGGAAGGAAGGAAGGAAGGAAGGAAGGAAGGAAGGAAGGAAGGAAGGAAGGAAGGAAGATCCATCAGGCCTAAGTTTTCTTAGTCTTGTATTGTTGCAAATATCAAAATAGAATTTATCATGTTCTTGTGTACTTTTATTTCTGCCTATGACTTCAATTATTTCTAACAAAAAAAAGCCCTCCTACTTACTGTCTGTCACAAGGACTGATTAGCAGGAATTTGGCACCTTAAAAGAAAAGAACTAGAGAAGATGCTGAGAAAGCCAAGGAAAGGAATCTGTGTGCATGTCTGTGTGTATGGGTGTGTGTGTGGGGGGGGGAGCTGTGCTTAGATAGGGAAATGGCAGAGGAAAATTATGTCTTTATCCCCCACTCCTTTTTGACAGGCAAGCTAAAAGGTGAGCTAATTTTACAATGCACAGATACACCTCTGTGGCATTTTATTGTAAAGAGAATTGTTTCTGTCAGACAAAAATGGCTATGAATATTCCGCAGAATATTCTTCAAAACCATTTCTGTACTTTCAGTGAGAGAACACACACACACACACACACACACACACACACACACACACACACACACACTCATATCTGGTAGCATTTTTTTTTGTCCTTCCAGTTTTCTGTTGCCATAGCAATGCATTGAAGATACCAAAACTGTACCATCACACATGCCTTGGCAGTTGTTTTAAGGGAAATTTTCATTTTAGGTCATCACAATCCTTGCTTGGGTATCATTCCTTACATTTCAGCAGAGAAAGTCTACCCTTTAGTTAGCACAGTCCATGGTTATATATCTCCTTATTTGTTGTGAAAATAACTTCATTAAAATAATATCATTAAACTAATAATAACAACAACAGCAGCTAGACAATCTATGACCCATTGGGTTTCCTTTCAGAGATATTCCTTTACCTAAACAGAGAAACTGAATGGGCCAAAAAGCAGTGTGACTCCAGTTCCCCTATTGGCTTTGCTTTTGGGAAATTGGCAAGGAGTGTAGCAATCACAACAATGAGATATGGCAACGCTGCACTGGCCACAACGAAGCACTACTACTGGTGTGAAGAACTTTGGTATTTCAAATATATGGGAGTAATGAGTCCTGGATTCTTTAAGTTAATGTATGTGAAGTATCTTGGTTCAAAGTTTTCTGCACTATAGCGCACCATTTGGGCTACTTGAAAGTTTGTTACAAACAGATAAGAGAGCTTTAATAGTATATGGATAGCAACAGAGAAGCAGATTTAATTGTGATGATGAAGGTGAAGCCTATTAGTGTGAAAACAGAAAAGTAGTTTTATTCAAATGGGGTTGCTGAGGGGAAGGGGAAGGGGAAGGGAGGAGGTGGGAGAGAGGAAGGAAGGAAGGAAGGAAGGAAGGAAGGAAGGAAGGAAGGAAGGAAGGAAGGAAGGAAGGAAGGAAGGAAGGAAGGAAGGAAGGAAGATCCATCAGGCCTAAGTTTTCTTAGTCTTGTATTGTTGCAAATATCAAAATAGAATTTATCATGTTCTTGTGTACTTTTATTTCTGCCTATGACTTCAATTATTTCTAACAAAAAAAAGCCCTCCTACTTACTGTCTGTCACAAGGACTGATTAGCAGGAATTTGGCACCTTAAAAGAAAAGAACTAGAGAAGATGCTGAGAAAGCCAAGGAAAGGAATCTGTGTGCATGTCTGTGTGTATGGGTGTGTGTGGGGGGGGGAGCTGTGCTTAGATAGGGAAATGGCAGAGGAAAATTATGTCTTTATCCCCCACTCCTTTTTGACAGGCAAGCTAAAAGGTGAGCTAATTTTACAATGCACAGATACACCTCTGTGGCATTTTATTGTAAAGAGAATTGTTTCTGTCAGACAAAAATGGCTATGAATATTCCGCAGAATATTCTTCAAAACCATTTCTGTACTTTCAGTGAGAGAACACACACACACACACACACACACACACACACACACACACTCATATCTGGTAGCATTTTTTTTTGTCCTTCCAGTTTTCTGTTGCCATAGCAATGCATTGAAGATACCAAAACTGTACCATCACACATGCCTTGGCAGTTGTTTTAAGGGAAATTTTCATTTTAGGTCATCACAATCCTTGCTTGGGTATCATTCCTTACATTTCAGCAGAGAAAGTCTACCCTTTAGTTAGCACAGTCCATGGTTATATATCTCCTTATTTGTTGTGAAAATAACTTCATTAAAATAATATCATTAAACTAATAATAACAACAACAGCAGCTAGACAATCTATGACCCATTGGGTTTCCTTTCAGAGATATTCCTTTACCTAAACAGAGAAACTGAATGGGCCAAAAAGCAGTGTGACTCCAGTTCCCCTATTGGCTTTGCTTTTGGGAAATTGGCAAGGAGTGTAGCAATCACAACAATGAGATATGGCAACGCTGCACTGGCCACAACGAAGCACTACTACTGGTGTGAAGAACTTTGGTATTTCAAATATATGGGAGTAATGAGTCCTGGATTCTTTAAGTTAATGTATGTGAAGTATCTTGGTTCAAAGTTTTCTGCACTATAGCGCACCATTTGGGCTACTTGAAAGTTTGTTACAAACAGATAAGAGAGCTTTAATAGTATATGGATAGCAACAGAGAAGCAGATTTAATTGTGATGATGAAGGTGAAGCCTATTAGTGTGAAAACAGAAAAGTAGTTTTATTCAAATGGGGTTGCTGAGGGGAAGGGGAAGGGGAAGGGAGGAGGTGGGAGAGAGGAAGGAAGGAAGGAAGGAAGGAAGGAAGGAAGGAAGGAAGGAAGGAAGGAAGGAAGGGAGGAAGGGAGGAAGGGAGGAAGGAAGGAAGGAAGGAAGGAAGGAAGGAAGGAAGGAAGGAAGGATTATTTGATTTCCCCAAGCTTTGTTGAAAGTCAGTAGAGATTCTCAGTCATCCAGGTCATGGTTGTCCCAAAGGTGCTTTTTCTGGAGGCAACTGGACTTTCTTTGTTTTATTTCTTTGAAGACATTTTGCTTCTCATTCAAGAAGCTTCTTCAGCTCTTCTTCAGAAAGAAAACCCAGTTGCCTCCAGAAAAAGCACTTTTGGTACAACCATGATCTGGATGACTGAGAATCTCTACAGACGTTTAGCTATACAATTTGGGATGAACACTCTTTGAATGGTGTGGGAGTCGGAATGGATCTCCAGAAGGAAAAAAATTGCAGACTACAGGAACCAGGTGCACTATTCAGGTGACCCTGAGGACACAGATAAACCTCCAAGTGCTTCAACGACTCTCTAAAACAGTGATGGTGAATCTTTTTTTCCTCGGGTGCTGAAACTGTGTGCCCATGCGCTATCGCATGTGCGTGCGTGCCCACACCCATAATTCAATGCCCCCACTCCCGACCACCCACACATGCGCATGTGACCCTCCCACACTGCCCCGCCCCCCACGCATGATGCCCCCTGCTCTCCTGTTTCCCGACTTCCAGTGGGCCCGGTAGGCCCATTTTTCACCCTTCCCAGGCAACAGAGGCTTTCTTGAAGCCTGGGGAGGGCGAAAACTGCCTCCCCTGCCCCCTGGAGGTCCTCCGGAGGCCAAAAACGCCCTCCCAGAGCCTCAGCGCAAGCCAAAAATCAGGTGGAGCTGAACTAGGGCAACGGCTCGCATGCCGGCAGATATGGCTCCACGTGCCACCTGTGGCACGCATGCCATAGGTTCGCCATCACGGGTCTCAAAGGATGCAAATGACCAGCTGTCTGCAAGGAATATAAATCCTTCCATTCTCCAGTATCCTGTTAGAGCTGAAGAAGCTTCTTGGATGAGAAGTGAAACTTCTTCAAAGAAAAAACAAAGGAAGTCCAGTTGCCTCCAGAAAAGCCAAGCTTGGTTGCTTCTCTACAGACATGTCTTTACTAGTGCATCAGAGGAAGAGGGAGGATTGCTGGCTGTTTATATACTTTATTTTGACCTGCCTGTCTTGGCTGGGATGTCATAGAGCTTAAAAGCTATATGAGGTCACATAGGAGATTTTCACAGAGTTGCCAGGTTTATGCACTCTGGCTTTAGCAGTTAAGCACAATAAATCTATTAGTTCTGCAATCCTGCTTCAACACTGTTTTTTTTTTTCTTTTGTTATCTTGCTTTGCCTTGGATGCTCATAGCATCTGAAATTACTTAAACCTTCTCAGCCAGTCTGTTTGATGCTAAATCCATTTGCTGATGCTAAAATAACACGAATCTTTCCAGCTAGTGGCTGCTACTGTATTCCTTTCTTCTATTATAAGCAAAAAAAAAGGGGGAGCCTTTTTTCCTATCACTTTTGCTAAGCTATGCTTTGTTGCAAAGCATTGATAAAAAAACTGGATGTTTCCTTCACAAAAGCATGCAAAGAAGATTTGGGGAGTCTAAGCTTGGCCTGCAGAAATGCAAAGAAGAGGTAGGAGTGGGGTTATCTAACACAAAGCCTAACTTCCACTAAACGATTAGTGGAAACAGTAGAGAAGCATCTATGTTGCCAAAAATTGGTTGCCAAAATGATTTTCTTTCTTCTAAGCTATTCAGCATCCCTTTTTACACTTTCTTAGATTTTTCCAGGCATGCTCTTTATACAGCCCTCTTTCCCTTTGGGTTCGAACAAATAAAATAAATGAATGAAAAATCAAAAGAGAAGGCTCCCAGAGAGAAGCTTTGAGACAATGAGATCGATAGCTTGTTCAGGATCCTGCCGTTGAGAAAATTGTCTCACAAGTAACCTACGAGGCAACAGTGCATGCCAGCAAAGCAGATGCTATTAAATACAATGCAGTATTATAGAGCTGAGGTGGCACAGCGGTTAGAGGCAGTACTGCAGGCCACTTTAGCTGACTGTGATCTGCAGGTCAGCGGTTCAAATCTCACCGGCTCAAGGTTGACTCAGCCTTCCATCCTTCCAAGGTAGGTAAAATGAGGACCCAGATTGTTGGGGGCAATATAAATATACATTGCTTACTGGTGTAAATTGCTTAGAGAGTGCTTGCACTGTGAGGCGGTATATAAATCTCACAAATAAATAAATAAAATAAAATAAACATACCATATTCTTTATTGACCAAGTGTGATTGGACACCCAAGGAATTTGTCTCCAGTGCATAAGCTCTCAGTGTACACACAAACAAATAACAAAGTGATATAACCATAAGATCCCAATAGTAGATGTTAATAGGAAAGATGAGAAGGATAATAGTAATACAGCATTACTACATGGGTAAATATCCTTAGGCATAAGACAGTGCTGTGGGAATTAGGTGTTCAGCTGAAAGTGATAGCACGAGGGGGGGAAACGGTCTTTGTGCCTAATTGTTGGAAGGACGGGTTCTTATAGAAGAAAATGATTCTCGTTGAAGCATGTTTCAGAGGTGGGAACCAGCTTGTACAATTGCACATGGAAAACAAAGTGGCAACCAAATGGCTCCATTGTTTGTTTGTTTGTTTGTTTGTTTGTTTGTTTGTTTGTTTGTTTGTTTATTTATTTATTTATTTATTTATTTATTTATTTATTTGTGAGACTTATATACCGCCTCAAAGTGCAAGCACTCTCTAAGCCAGCGGTGGCGAACCTTTTTCTCTCGGCGTGCCAAAAATAGGCGCGCGCACACCCACCAGCGCTCCCGCGTGCCACTACCCAAAATGCAATGCGCACCCCCCCTGCGCATGCGCACCCACACCTACATGCACGTGCCTGCACCACGCACGCGCCCGCACCGCGCATGCGCACATCTACTGCACACGTGTAACCGCACCCTCCTCCTCCTGCTCCAAGCCTCGCACTCCGGGCACAAGCCGGAATGTGAGGCTGACAGCAGAAGGAGGAGGGAGCGGTTACGCGAGCCGCCCAGCCTGCGAAACCGCCCCCTTCTCCTGCTCCAAGCCTCGCACTCCGGGCACCAGCCGGAACGTGATGCTGGCAGGAGAAGGAGAAGGGGGCAGTTTTGCAGGCTGGGCGGCTCGCGTAACCGCTCCCTCCTCCTTCTCCTGCCAGCATCATGTTCCGGCTGGTGCCCGGAGTGCGAGGCTTGGAGCAGGAGAAGGGAGCGGTTACGCGAGCCACCCAGCCTGCGAAACCGCCCCCTTCTCCTGCTCCAAGCCTCGCACTCCGGGCACCAGCCGGAACGTGATGCTGGCAGGAGAAGGAGGAGGGAGCGGTTACGCGAGCCGTCCAGCCTGCGAAACCGCCCCCTTCTCCTTCTCCTGCCAGCATCGCGTTCCAGCTGGTGCCCGGAGTGCGAGGCTTGGAGCAGGAGAAGGGGGCGGTTTCGCAGGCTGGGCGGCTCGCGTAACCGCTCCCTTCTCCTGCTCCAAGCCTCGCACTCCGGGCACCAGCCGGAACACGATGCTGGCAGGAGAAGGAGAAGGGGGCGGTTACGCGAGCCGCCCAGCCTGCGAAACCGCCCCCTTCTCCTTCTCCTGCCAGCATCGCATTCCGGCTGGTGCCCGGAGTGCGAGGCTTGGAGCAGGAGAAGGGGGCGGTTTCGCAGGCTGGGCGGCTCGCGTAACCGCTCCCTTCTCCTGCTCCAAGCCTCGCACTCCGGGCACCAGCCGGAACGCGATGCTGGCAGGAGAAGGAGAAGGGGGCGGTTACGCGAGCTGCCCAGCCTGCGAAACCGCCCCCTTCTCCTTCTCCTGCCAGCATCACGTTCCGGCTGGTGCCCGGAGTGCGAGGCTTGGAGCAGGAGAAGGGAGCGGTTACGCGAGCCGCCCAGCCTGCGAAACCGCCCCTCCTCCTTCTGCTTCGGGTAGCTCTAGCAGCTCTGCGCATGCGCGCCAGAAACCCGGAAGTAGAATGTGCCGGACCCGTGGCGTGCCAGCCAAAATGGCTCCGCGTGCCACCTGTGGCACACGTGCCATAGGTTCGCCACCACGGCTCTAAGCGGTTTACACCATTAAGCAATGTATATTTACATTGCCCCAACAATCTGGGTCCTCATTTTAACTTCCTCAGAAGGATGGAAGGCTGAGTCAACGCCTTAGTCAAACTGGAAACATTCTTCACTTGATAAGTTTCCGAGTAGTGTCAAGGAATCCTTAGTACCTGGAGCCCCACACAATATACACGGAATGAGACAATTTGACATGGCCAACTCACCGCAGGATAACTTGTCATGGCCAACTTGCCATGAGACAACTTGCCGTGGGATAATTCAACAATTCCAATTAATATATATATATATAATTTTAATTCTTGTTATTCACATTTCATTTTGTCCTTCCTTCTGCATCCTTTTAAAAATTATTCTATTCAACCATTTCTTTGATATAATATAATAATAACAGAGTTGGAAGGGAGGTCTTCTAGTCCAACCCCCTGCTTAGGCAGGAAACCCTACATCACTTCAGACAAATGGTTATCCAACATCTTCTTAAAAACTTCCAGTGTTGGAGCATTCACAGCTTCTGGAGGCAAGCTGTTCCACTGATTAATTGTTCTAACTGTCAGGAAATTTCTCCTTAGTTCTAAGTTGCTTCTCTCCTTGTTTAGTTTCCACCCATTGCTTCTTGTTCTACCCTCAAGTGCTTTGGAGAATAGTTTGACTCCCTCTTCTTTGTGGCAACCCCTGAGATATTGGAACACTGCTATCATGTCTCTCCTAGTCCTTCTATATTAGTGTAACTAATATTAGTGTAACTCTTGTCCTGCAGCGAGTTGTCTTGTGGTAGATTCGCCATGGCCACAGCAAGTTGTCCTCGACTCCTGTATTCATGCAGCACAGGAGTGAAGACCTCTGTCCATACAGAAAGAAGGAGTGGTCCATCAGTGCTCATTTCTTTGTTTCATATTTGGGTTGGGATATGTAATGCTGGGTTCAGAGCCTGAGAGATATTTATAACCTGGCTACATCCTTTCCTGAGTATTATCAGAAAATGAACAGCTTCCTTTGCAGTTTATAGGAGGATTATCCAGGGATGAAATGCAGCCGGCTTCCCTACTGGATCGGAAGTGCGCGCACTCTAACAACATCATGGTTTTGACCCTCTGTGAATTCACAGAGGGCTTTGCGCATGTACAGAGAGTTAAAACCGGGACGTGACCTACCAGCTCGCCGAACCTCATGCCGCCACCGCTACCGGCCCACACGAGCCAGATAGAGTCGGCAGCATTTCACCCCTGGGATTATCCTTAAAAAATGAGAGAGAGAAAGAACAAGCTGAGAAATATGTTCAGTTCTAAGTTAAAAGCAATCCAGTCATTGAAACCTCTATACCTTTATTCCAGGGGTGGACTGCTGGGGGTTTGCAGGGGTTCAGGAGAACCTCTAGCTAAGATTCTGTGCAGTTTGGAGCACCCCCAAATCCCACTCCTGGCTGGCCCTGCCCACCCCACTCCACCCATCCCATGAGTCCCCACGCGGCCAATTTTGGATGCAGGTAAGTGCAAGTCATGCATGGAGGCTCAGGGAGGGTGAAAAATGGGCCTACCGGAAGTTCAGGAAGCGCCTATGGAGCCTGGGGAGGCCATTTTTGCCTTCCCAGAGACTTGAGGAAAGCCTCTGGAGCCAGGGGAGTGCAACAACACCCCCCCCCGCTGTGGTGCAGGAGGCCGACTAGGCCACACCCACCATGGCGACGCCCACACAGCAACCAGGCAGAGAACCCCTTGCTAAAAAATTTGAAGCCCACCCCTGCTTTATTCCATTCCATTTCCATAAAGTTTCTATTAAAGGAAACTCTGGGAGAAATTTGTTACGAGATCAGATTGAATATCAAGACTGTCTTTTTGGCGTTTGGGTGTTTATTATACTCTGAGCATGCTCAAGTACCCTGTTTATTGTGCCATCTTCATGACATATTGGAAAATACAAAGACCCTAGGCAGGTTTAGGTCGGGAAGATTTGTTGAGGTTTTATCATTGTCAAACCTCATGCTAGGCAAAGCAATAAATCTCAGCTCTCCAAACACTTCACTCCATATTCAGAAACTTGCTTACAATGGAAGCTTACAAACATGGCACAGCTAGATAAATTGTTTTCCTGCAAATGAAGATAGAAATACATTTAAAAGACCTGCATACTTTAAAAGACAGATACCATCTGTCTTCTGCCCAATATCATCACTTTCTTTTCCCTTTTATTGGTTTCTATCTCTGTGACACAGGTGAGTTCCTCTCGGTTCAGTCTGGTTTGCCCGAACCAGTAGCAAACAACTGGTGATGTCACAATGACATCACGGAACCGATTCGGTCGGTGCCGGTCTGTGGGCGCCACCATCTTTTTTTTATTTTTCCGATTTTTTTTTTCTGAATTTTTTTGGGGAAAATTTTTTCCAGGTTTTTTTCTTCTGTGCATGTGGAGAAGCCAAGTTTCCGGCACTGCGCATGCATCGCCAACTTGTTTTCAGCTTTTTATGGAATTTTTTTGGATTTCTTTTGCACTGCGCATGCATGTGCGTGCTTTGCGCACGCACGCCCATGAGACGCGGCCACGCAGCACAGGAGGAAGCGAACCGGCAGCGAGGTAAGTTTGAACCCACCCCTGCTCTGTGTGCATCATTACAACAAAACCTCCTACCCCATGTTTCTTTTAGGGTAAAAAAAATAAAATAAAAGAAGAGATACCATAAAGGATATCATGAGTACATTTCCCACTTACCTTTCATTACACTTTCAGCCTAAGTGCCTCCATCAAAAGCAATTGTACCATCTATACTGGTGCAGGATTTCACAGTCAGTATCTGCTGGGCAGGGTTGAGCTTCAGGGTTTAGTGACCAAGGCCTTGAGAGCAGATTTCCTAATTTATTTATTTTTACCAGCAGTTGTGGCAGGCATCTTCAGAAGCAAAGTGGTATTGCTCTATAGATTTCAGATAATTGAGACTTGAATGACTGGATTCCAGTTTTTATAGCCAGGTGACCTGACTTCTGATTGGTCTTTAGTCAAGATGGTTTGTTATTAATGAAGGATATTGAGAGTTGGTTTCTAATTGGATATTTTGGTGGTGTTGGTTCCTGATTGGTTCTTTGTTTGTGCTAGTTTCTGGTTGATAATCTCAGCATCTGAGTACTGATTGGGTCCTTGTCCAGGCAAGTTTCTGATTTGCCCATTTCTGGAAGCTGATTCCTGGTTGGTCTTCCTTTGGGGCAAAATCCTGTGGCGGGACAAGGCAGGTAACCTTTGTTAACTTTTTGCCATAGCAAAGTCTTGCCTCAAAGCAGGACCTGAATAAGGAGCCAATCAGGTCTCAGCTGCTCAGATAAAATCACCACAAAGAAAGAACCAATCAGGAATCAGTCCTCCAAAAACTGAGCTGGCAGGAATAAAAGAGCATGAAACAGCACCAAAACAACCAGTCAGGATTAGACACAAAGACCCAATCAAAGACTTGTCAAGGACTAATACCAACTTATTTTTGTGATCTTGGGATGTAAAACAAAAATTCCATGGCTCAACATTCAATTTTTTCAAGTTTTGTTGTTTCACAACAAATAACCCTTGAACTATTTTACATTTTGCTCCATCAAAACGCAGTCATAACAGGACATTCCAAGCTTGGGGAAAAAATAACATCCATTAGTGTGCAGTTTTCAATCTTCTGAAATAAATGAAGGATAGAAGAGGCCACTGAATACAGTTTTAAACTAAAATATTTGAAATTAGAAATATTTTCCCTAGGAGATACCAAGTTTATATTTCCACACCAATGGGCTGCTGCTACTTTGTTGTTTAAAAATGTATTTATTTTGTCAATTTGACAAATTGCCAAGGGCAAACTAGTCTGAAAAACAGTCTATTGACATGGAATTGACATGCCCTCAGTAAGGCTATTAGAAATATTCCTGGGGCGAAACTGGAGAAAAGCTAGCACCAAAAACTCCAAAGTCAGTGAAATTATGCCAATCACATACAGTATTGCAGAAACCCACTCACTCAATCAAATATGTAAAAATAGGTAACAGTTCAGGATGGTAGGGAAGTGTAATGGAGTGTGGGAAAGAGATGCTGCCTATGTCAAATAAGGTCAAATAAGAGACAGCACAGACCATAGCTGGACAGTGGCCAGGGCAAGAGGGTCACAAGAGACCTTCCCTAGTTTCTCAAGCAGCAAAGGAGACAGGGAATGGGCAAAATCTTTCCTTCCAAATTTGCAAGATTCTGTCAAAGTAGCAATGTAGCAATGATCATCTGATCATGTTTCCTGTCTATCTACCTGGGAAGGCTGATGCTAAGAGACAAGCAAGCGACCTCAAATATCCTGGAACAGCTGTATCAATGTTGTGCAATAATTGGAGGGAAGGAAAGGTAAGGGGAAAACAGCTATAGCACCATACCACTATTCTCAATTCGGCAGAAACTGCTCTAGAACCCAGAGATCCTGTGCTTTTGAGGTCTCAGGAAGCAATATATTTAAGTACTGGAATCCAGCAGCATCCTTAGTGATCATTTTAATTCTAGGTCTATGGAGGATCCATGGTGATATCAATCTCTCTCTCTCTCTCTCTCTCTCTCTCTCTCTCTCTCTCTCTCTCTCTCTCTCTCTCTCTCTCTCTCTCTCTCTCTCTCTCTCATATATATATATATATATATATATATATATATATATATATGTGTGTGTGTGTGTGTGTGTGTGTGTGTGTGTGTGTGTGTGTGTGTGTGTGTGTGTGTGTGTGTAACATTTTTTGCTGATAAATGAAAATAAAGGGAGACTATTATAGATCTATTTCGAACTATTTTGTTCTCATCAGATAGCCATATATATATATATATATATATATATATATATATATATATATATATATATATATATATATATATATATATATATATATATATATATATATATATATATATATATATATATATATATATATATATATATATATATATATAAACTGCAAACTGCACAACTGCAGTTTGGTCCCATAAACTGCAGTTTGTTGTTGTTGTTGTTGGTGGTGGTGGTGGCGGTGGTGGTGGTGGTGGTGGTGGTGGAGGAGGAGGAGGAGGAGGAGGAGGAGGAGGAGGAGGAGGAGGAGGAGGAGGAGGAGGAGGAGGAGGAGATGGAGATTATTAGAACTTGGTTCTTGGATGAACCAATTCATAGAATTCTATGAAAATAGACAATGATTAGATTTCACCACCAGCCCCTTTTAAAAGGAAAATCCAATTGTTAAATAAATTTGTCTTACAGTGAAGTTTAGAAAAGCAGGCATTAATTACTGTATTAGTAGCATGAAGCTCTAAATGATGATTCACAGAGCAGCATATATAATTATTATGCAACTCATAAAATGTCATTATTTACAGTCATGGTTCCTTTTCTTTTAAATCTTAAGTATTGCTCTCTTATGAATCACATAACTTAATAAGCATTAGAAGAAATGTGGACTGCAACATAGATTTAGAGATGAACATAAGCATTAGGCTGTTGTATGATTCATGTGCTACTTGTAGATGTGCTATAGATCTCTGTATGGATGGGATGCTGAAAAGATTTGGACCTTTGGTCTGATTCCAAGGGCTTTTCTGTTTTTTATGAATCTGTTGGTTTTGTACGTTTATTGAATTACAGAAGTGGGGGAAACTATATAGAGCAGTGTTTCTCAATCTTGGCAATTTGAAGATATGTGAACTTCTTCAGCCAGCCATGGGAATTTTGAAAGTTGGAATCCATGCATCTTAAAAATGCTAAGGTTGAGAAACGCTAATTAAACTATCTACATGACCCTGCTGTCCAGTCTTGTCAATGGAAGAAGGCGAAGGAAGGAAACATTTTATTTTTAAAGCGTGTCTATTCTGCTGAAATGTAATGTATCTGATGAGAAATTGGTTGAGGCATTTGGTATATATCATTTGGTGTATATATTGCATGAATTTAGTCCATGTCATTAACACTGATATGTACTTTTATTTATTTATTTATTTTTAACTGTTGTAAAGCATCTGCAGAGATGTAAATTTCTCGGATTGCTTCTAATCTGTGCATTAGTCCAAGAGCTATAGATAAAGTCAATGGTCTGGAATTCACAAAGATTGCATTTTTCCCCATTATCCCTACCTGAGCAACCTCAAAGTGCAGCAATAGCAGCAAAAGTAGAAGGAGAAAGCTGTATTTATAAAGATATATTTATCTGGACCCAGGGGCGGGTTCCTAATTTTTTTACTACCACTCTGTGGGCGTGGCTTATTTTGTGGGTGTGGCTTGCCAGCCATGTGACTGGGTGGGCATGGCTTCTAGGACTGCTGAAGGGAGGGGAACTGAGATAGGTCCTGCTGCCCATTCCCCCTCCCCTCAGCAGCTTAAGAAGCCTCAAACATGCGAAAATGCCTAGGATCATCACCGCGCGTTCGTGGTTTTTCGGACTGCTGAAGGGAGGGGAATGGCGATAGCTCCTGCCACCCGTTCTTTCAGCGTCTCACGCACTCCCTCAGCCATCCTCCCCTGCTTGGACTCACTGTGGGATAGGAAGGCAGCGCATGACCAGTACCAGAAACTCGGCTTCTGACCGACTGCACCGGTACTGTGACGTCACCAGCAGGCCACTACCGGTGCTATAGAGTGGACCGCACTGGTAGGAACCCACCACTGTCTGGACCCTATGCCCAAATATGTACTTGAGATCTTTAAATCCTGCCAAGGTTTTATACAAGTACATGTGATTCTAAATATACATATGTCCGCAGTTCTCTTGTTTCTCTAGGCAGCATTTCAATATTGAAAAATGAAGATATACGGTAATTCCATTAAAAATGTCTGTTTTATAGGCCATTGTAGAACAAAGAAAGAAGTCTACCTCCAGCAGACCTCGTATAGGGGACATTTTAGTGTTATCATTGGTGGAAAAGATGAGTGATCTTGAAGGCCTTTCGGAGAAATCCTTATAATAGCATTGGATGTACAATTTGTAAGCAAAATTGCTAATCCTCATGTATTGATGCAGAAGGCTGAATTTGTATGGATGCTCATGTTAGTCATATGGTAACCTTAATGTTCCTAGTGTTATCCAAAGTCATGAATTTCTTGCAGCAACAACATCTGTTCTGTCACTACAGAAAGATATACAACCAACACGTAAAACACTATATATAATATAGTAAGTGCTACGTTAGTTCTGAAATTTTGAAAAGTATCATTTCTCCTATACAAACAAAATTGGCAATTTACTATCTTTTCTATAAGTTTTTATTTCTTTGCTTTTACTGCACAAGTCAAAAAGAGGTCTGTGAAAATATCTACAGACCCCTCACATCCTGGACATAAATTGTTTCAACTTCTACCCTCAAAACGATGCTATAGGGCACTGCACACCAGAACAACTGGACACAAGGACAGTTTTTCCCCGAATGCCATCACTCTGCTAAACAACTAATTCCCACAACACTGTCAAATAATTTACTAAGACTGTATTACTATTATTCTTCTCATCCTTCCTAGTACCTATCTCTTCCCACCTATGACTATAACCATGTTTGCTTGTATCTTTCAATTTATATTGTTTTTATTTGTTTCCTAGTATGATAGCTGGATAGCTAGATAGCTAGATTTGATAGCTTATTAGTAACCTTGACTATCACTAAGTGTTGTATCTTTTTATTCTTGATGAATGTATTTTATTCTCCTTATATACACTGAGAGCATATGCACCAAAGACAAATTCCTTGTGTGTCCAATCACACTTGGCCAATAAAGAATTCTATTCTATACTATTCTTTTAGCTGAGTGGGCTTTCCTGCATTAGAAGTCTTCAACTTATTTCAGAATAACAGAGTAGGAAGGGATCTTGGAGGTCTTCTAATACATCCCAGTAAACTCTATGCCAGTGGTTCCCAACCTTTTTAATGCCGCGACCCCTTAATATAGTTCCTCATGTTGTGGTGACCCCAACCATAAAATTATTTTTGTTGCTACTTCATAACTGAATTTTTGCTACTGTTATGAATTGTAATGTAAATATCTAATATGCAGGATGTATTTTCATTGTTACAAATTGAACATAATTAAAGCATAGCAATTAATCACAAAAACAATATGTAATTATGCCAGATCAGAAATTCTCAGGCCAGTCTTTGCAAGAGCACAAGGAATATCATCTTCCACAACAAGTCTACTTCTGTATTTAGACTTGATAACCAACAAGTGTACAGCAATATTTCTCAATCTCAGCAACTTTTAAGGTGCCTGGACTTCAACTCCCAGAATTCAAAGCAAAGCTGGCCCCTTAGCTGATGCCATCAAAGCTTGGCCGCCAGGCATCACAAATGCCTCTCACTGAATGGCACCTCTCCCGACCAATCGGAGGGCTCGGGCAAGTTGAGTCGATATGGCCAGGCTTGTGGCAGTGGGAGGGGGGGAGCTGAGGATGTCAGGGCGACCCCTGGGAAATGGTCGTTCGACCCCCAAAGGGGTCCCGACCCCCAGGTTGGGAACCACTGCTCTATGCCATTTCAGACAAATAATTGTCCAATCTCTTCTTAAAAATTTCCAGTGTTGGCGCACCCACAACTTCAAGAGGCAACTTGTATTTCAAGGCTTATCTTACAGATGTACAGCTTGTCTTCATCTCAAGATGACCAGAAACTGTACCACTGCTTTTTAAACAACATTGTATTCAGAGAGGAAGTCGAGGGAGTTATCAAAATCAATGTTATGTGTGATCTGGGATTGCAACTTGCTCATCCTTCTTTAATTGAATAGTGGAATAGGATTTATGCTAGCTGTACAAAGCCTCTAATTCAAGAAATCCAGTTCAAAAGATTCTCACAAATTTGATGCAATTTGGACTGATTTTTGTGGTGTGTGTGTGTGTGTGTGTGTGTGTGTGTGTGTGTGTGTGTGTGTGTGTGTGTGTGTTGTATATTGTTAGTATCTGCATCAATTCAAATTGAATTGACCCAATTTAGACACTACTATCTGATTTGACCCAAAGCATCTAACCAGATTATCAGTTTTGCTGCTTCAATCTAATTCAATTGAGAGTTTGACTCAGCAATCCCAATGAAATCAACAGCTAAATTGCTTGATTTACACAGGCACCTTACTCAGTGTAGATCAATAGGAACAAATGCAGATTCGTTTTGCAGAACAATCTGTCTATTTGCAGACATCTTACTCATGAGAATTGTCATATTCCCAGATGAGAAGAATTTCACCAGATCTGGACCAAAAAACCAATGTGGAAAATAAGAAGTGGAGAGTGATGAAATTCAACCAGTCAATCAAATTTATTATAGTTGAAGACTAGTACAATTAAAAATACTCAAAGAGTATCTAGAATAAAATAATAAAAGCAAATAAAATCTATATTAAAATCATAATCTGGCATCCATCTATTAGTTGCACATAAATGAGAGCATGGCCTAACTGAGTGGTGAAATGCTGGGCTCTCTAAAAGAGGAAACTCTTTGTCCAAACATTTAGTGAACAAACATCTCTAAAGGTTTCTTAGTAATGAAAAAAAGGACTAGGGGTGACATGATAACAGTGTTCCAATATCTACAGGGCTGCCACAAAGAAGAAGGGCTCAAGCTTATTCTCCAAAGCACCTGAAGGTAGGACAAGAGGCAAGGGATGGAAACTAATCAAGGAGAGAAGCAACTTAGAACTAAGGAGAAATTTCCTGACAGAACAATTAATCAGTGGGATGACTTGCCTCCAGAATTTGTGGACGCTCCAGCAATGGAGGTTTTTAAAAGAGAGTGGATAACCATTCCTCCAAAATGGTATAGGGTTTCCTGCCTGAGTAGGGGGTTGGAGTAGAAGACCTCCAAGGTCCCTTCCAACTCTGTTATTCTGTTATATTGTAGTAGCAACGATGTTGTTTCTGTTGTTGTTTCTTTCATTAGAAGATACAGTCCAGCTTCACACTTGGCAGTAAAACACAGGTCTCCAGACATTTAACCCTCAATTCCATACATTTGACTACCTTGATAGACTTGTCAAGAGTCCCCCATGCATAACTTAGGTTAACATCTTTATTGCAGACAAAATAAAAACATTGCACTATAAAGATGCAATGTGCTTAGAATTCAAAGCATTGTTAGAGACCCCACACACCCACTTTATTTTATTTTATTTATTTATTTAATTTATTTAGTGTTCTTATATGCCGCCCTACTCCCTGAGGGCTCAGGGCGGCGTACAACATTTGAAGAACAACTAAACAATATAATTTATGGTCTGTTTCCATCACTCCCCTGTAGAATGAGGTTTCAAAGTATTTCTAGCAGGACTACCAGATTCTGTAACAGCTTTGTTCCCTATGCCATCCGTCTGGTAAACTCGCAAGATTCGTTTTTCTCGCCATAAACATGTATACATCTAAACTAGACTGTGTTGTTTCTCTGTATCATATCATATATGTGTGTATATACTGTACATAATTTTGTATTCATTTATTTATCATGTTTATGTAGTGTAATATTGGGGGTGGTGACCCTTTAAGAGCTGTATGCAACAAAATTTCATTTTTAATGTATGCCAATTAGTGTACATTCAAAGTGACAATAAAGTTATTCTATTCTATTCTAAGATATCAAAGACTTCATATAACCTTTGAACCAGTGGTGAAATCTACTTACCTTCCCTACCGGTTCGAAAGCGTGTGCTTTGCATGCGCACATGTGCACTACCGTTGTGCACACTTTTTCACCCTCTGCGTATGCACAGAAGGCTTTGCGCATGCGCAGAGGGTAAAAAAAAGAAAATGGCGACGTCCGAACCGGGCCGAACCGGTAGCATTTCACCCCTGCTTTGAACTGTAGGCGTCTTACTCTTGTCCTTCTGAACTAACAGTTATTTGATAGGGTGCTTGATAGCATGGGGAGGGAGCAGAGTTGTATTTATATAATAGCATTCTCAATAGTCTGATAATTGCTGATTCCTTCCTCTCCAACCTCATCTCTTACACTCTCAGCCCTATACCTTCACCTTTATTTTGAATTTGCCAGCAGGAATATGGATGGCAAATTAACATTGTTCCTATATAGATAAACTGGCCGTTATTATTTTCTCCTCTCTTCGCAATATATGCCAGACACAATACCGTTCCCAGGGACCATGAAGGGAAAGCATAATTTTGTTTCGCATCAAATATTGGGAGAATGTTAGCCTCAAGCCTTCATTGCTCTACTTTGTGACTATTTGGAGAACAATTTTGTTCTGCTTGCTCTATATGCAACCCAGACAAATGAATTATGCTTACATCTGGAACGGTAGTTTATATTTGACTTTGGTTTTTCATTTTTCCATTTGTTTTCAGCATGGTGTGGGACTTAACCACAGGAATGCCAAATGGAAAATAAGCACCTTCTGCAGTGTAAAATTGTTCATGATTTCTTCTCCCGGTAATGAATCTGTGCTCAGCAGGTCCAAATGACAAACTGTGAGTTAGTGGTTGAATGTTCTACTAAGGAGAAGAACTGGGAGAAAGACGCTGGAAATAAAATGGAGTCTTCCTGCAGGAAAGAAGGTCTCTGTTTATTTGGATGCCAGAAACTTCAGTGACAGCAGCATGTTTCTGAGGTGGCTGACAAAATACGGTTGGGATAGGTGGGCTTTTATACATTCTTTGGGGCTTTGTGATTGAGATGCCTGTTCCTGTGAAAGAATGTATCCTTTAATATTTTAGGGGCTGTTGCCAGATCCTATGGGGTCATGTAGGGGTCATGGCTGGATCTACAGGCAAAAGGGGAAATGCAAATCCTAGATGTTTGTCTCAGCTAATCTTGTCAGCTCAGGTTTGCCTAATTGTGTTACTTATTTGGAGTCTCTTTGCTTATGAATAGATTGCCCCAGTCTTTCTGAATGGATGCAAAATCTGCATTCCAAAAGACCAGCCCCTTCAAGCTTCTGCTTGAGGCTGTTTTCCTATGGCAGGAAGACTGAGGCTGCTTTCTGCCTTTGTTAAGATTTTTCTCCACATTTCTTCTCTGGGGGAAATATTCTATCCTGCCTCTTTTAACAAAAAATATTTCATTCTCTAGGAGGGGGGGGGGTGGTGGGATTCAATTTTTTTTTACTACTGGTTCTGTGGGCATCGCATGGTGGGAGTGGTGTGGCTTGGTGGGCGTGGCAGGGGAATGATACTGTAAAATCTCCATTCCCTCCCCACTCCAGGGGAAGGTTACTGCAAAATCCCCATTTCCTCCCGATCAGCTGGGACTCGGGAGGTAGAGAATAGATGGAGGCGGGGCCAGTCAGAGGTGGTATTTTCCGGTTCTCTGATCTACTCAAAATTTCTGCTATCGGGTTCTCCAGAACTGGTCAGAAACTGCTGAATTCCACCTCTGGGGGGTGGCTTCCCACAACTGATTTGGGAAAAGTTGGGATAGGGAAGACATTCCCTTAAAAATTGGACAGCTCCAAACAATGATCCTGCTAAACAGCTATGCTGGTTGAGTGAAGATCTTGCTAGTCTGTCCTCATTTGAAGGAGCCAATGAGGCCTTTGGAGATGAAACTAAGGAATACAATCTATGGCTTTCCTTTGACATTTATGGCAGGAGATGGGCAATACGAGCATGAGAAGTAGCTGTCAAAAACATGAACATACAATATTTTCCGGATACTATTTTTAAAATACAAAATTCACAAAATACAAAGCAGGTTAAGGTTAGGGTTTTAAGAAAGCATGATTTTGTTATATTGTACTATATTAATTTGTTTGATTCTTTTTGTTAACTTTTATTGTTTTAAATGTGTTTTTATATTCTGTAAGCCGCCTTGAGTTGCCATGGGCGAATAAAAATCCATCTACTTACTGATAGAAGATCTTTAAGCATATCTATACAAAGCCCTTTTGAGAGAATGAAAAGAAAGAGCAGCTCATAATGACTACTAAATTCTGGATAGTCAGTCAGTGGAAATACATACCACATATTTATGCAGAATAAACAAAGCATAAGATGAGTTACTTATCAAATCAAAACAAGTAATTATTCCAGAGTATTTACTCTCGAAATATAAAGATCTGACCTACGTGAACATGGTCCAGTACTCTATAATGCTTCTGAATAGAAGGTTATTAAATTCTACATAATACAAAAATAGAAAAGGGGGGGGGAGGAAAACATGCACAGATTCATGATGCGCATTGAGATTTGGGGAGTTTGAGATAGAAAGAGTATTATCTGTAACTGAAAATTATCTCCACTGCAGGTACATTATCACAATGCTCCTCTTTGATCTGCTAGCATGATTGCTGCCTAAAGCCATAACAGAGCTTTATGAACACTGCAGGATTTTGTTCCAAAAGGGCATCGCATAAACTGAATGCAGCAGTAGGAGATGGAAGATCTGGTAGCAATATATCCTGTCATCATTACTGCAGGTTGCCTACAGGTGATTAACGCAGAGAAGCAATGTTTCAATCTTACTATTATTTGGAATGACATGCGAAATAAACCACTGGAGTATCTGATGCCTACAACAACTTGTTTTCTGTAAACCAGGCTTGTGCTAAATATTGACTATCAAGTATTCTGCCCTTTATTTTTTTTTAAAAAATAGTCTTGATTAATTTTTTACAATAAGAAAAAACACAAACAAAACACACAAACACAAACAAGTACAAATATTTACAAGACAAGAAATAATCCAATACTTTAACAGCGTTGTCAAAGTGTTTGTTTCGTATCTATATCTATATATACATTTTAAGTACATTCCATATCATAACTGTCGGTGAATATCATCTGTAATTTATTTACAGCTTATAAAGAAAGGTTATGAGCATTTATGGATATAACTCAATTCATCTTCATCCTTTTAGCCAAATTTTTAATTTTGGGTTTTATTTAATCCAATTGCATACCTTATTCCATATTTCGTAAAAATCTGTGTCGTCTTTTCCATGAGTCTCCATTGTCAGTTTGCACATTTCTGCAATCGAGTATTTTTCTAAGCACCATCGAAGCAGTGGGCACGTGTTCTGATTTCCAGTTCTGGGCATATGATAGTCTAGCTGCTGTGGTTATGTGTAAAATTAGGTATCTTTCTTCTTTTGAGTATCTTGTAAGCAATGTCCCCAGTAAAAACAATACAGGCTTTAAAACAATTTCTTTCTGTAGTATTTCTCCCAACCAGGTTCTAATTTTATTCCAAAAATTTATAGCGTTGGGACAAGTCCACCATTGGTGGTAATATGTTCCTCTCTCCTTTTTGCATTTCCAGCATTTCGGAGAGGTGGTTGGGAACATTTTTTGCCAAACCTGCCCTTTTTTTATTGGTCTATGACAATAATAAATATTTGATTGATTATTGATTGATTATCAGTAGTGCTGTTTGATGTGGAATGGTTCTAAGTTTTCAGTGTCAAGAGATGCCCATGTGAGGATGCAGTGGGGTGTCAACAGGCAACTGAAGCTGCTCCCTTTCTATTTGCCACCTGGTGCATGTAAAAAAGAGGCAGAACTTTGATTGTAAGGATGCCATCATGTTAATTTTTTTTAACTATCCCCTGGGGGGACTTTATTACTCAGATGTTAAAGTAGAGCTATTATTACATTGATAGCAATGAGGTCCCAGGTAAGAGATTGAGATGAATGTTAATATTTTCCAATAAAACTATGAACGATCAGAAACTCATTAAAATATAGGAAGTCAGTTTTCAAACAGTTTCAGAGATCTCTGTAGTCTTGATAAGAAAGCATTATATTCTAACATTGATTTTTCGAAAAGACAAAAAAACACATTATTGGGACTGGTAAAATTAATTGCACAAATGTATATGCGTTCTCCCAAAGGTTTTAAACAGCATCATGAACCTAATACTTGTCAATTTCATTTCACTTTTTGGAGTATTTGGGAAGGTTTTTAATAGATATATTGTATAATATTTATTCAGTTTTTATCTCAGCTTTCTCTTCAGCTGAATTTTTTTTGGCAGGTAAAGTCAGTTGATAAAATAATACAAATCTACAAGAAAAAAGCTAAATAAAAACACTGGAAATTGTAGTTGTCATCCTTTAAATAATTCAGCTCTGTGTGTTCATGTGTGAACACCCACTTATGTGTATGCATATACATTTGGCAAATTATATTTAAATTGTTAAATAAATAATGTACTTCAAGTGCAAATTTTAAATGTTTTCCTGTTTTCATGTAACTTCTACCTCCTACCTTTCTAGGACTTAATTTCTAACAGCAGGTTGTTGGGTAGAATGCATAGTGCCAAAAAACCTATTACACTGTTTGTGCTGCTATAAATATTACAGTTATTATGAAGTTACTCTTCTTGCACAACATAACACAACTTCCTGTGCTGCACATTCAACTAGTAGTCAAGCAAACTATGCAGTCATGAAATGCATTCTTCCATCAGGTTCAATGTTATGAAAAAAGCAAAGATTTTAATCTGATTTATATCAATGTATAAATGAAGTCGACGTGTTCACATATTGTTTTAAAAAGGGCATTGTAAAATATATAGGTCACATTTTTAAAAAAAAATCCAAAAGAAAGAAAGAAAGAAAGAAAGAAAGAAAGGAAGGAAGGAAGGAAGGAAGGAAGGAAGGAAGGAAGGAAGGAAGGCAGGCAGGCAGGCAGGCAGGCAGGCAGGCGGAAGGAAGGAAGGAAGGAAGGAAGGAAGGAAGGAAGGAAGGAAGGAAGGAAGGAAGGAAGGAAGGCAGGCAGGCAGGCAGGCAGGCAGGCAGAAAGAAAGAAAGAAAGAAAGAAAGAAAGAAAGAAAGAAAGAAAGAAAGAAAGAAAGAAAGAAAGAAAGAAAGAAAGAAAGAAAGAAAGAAAGAAAGAAAGAAGAGCGAGGGAGGAAAGATAATTCTGCATTAGGATTTTTAGTCAGAATTGTTCAATAATTAATTGGGGAATAATATTACTGATTGAAGAGAAATTTAGAAATTTCTGCTCTGCTTCTCACTCCAGTAACCTTTGACTCATCACTGTTCTACTCCATCAAGCTTCCATCTGTGGGATGAAAGTGTGGATGTAAGAATAAAATCCATTCTGGCAAGGAATTAATTGGGGAATATATACATACCCAGATGGAAGTAAAGCTGAAGACAGAGCTGAAGTTTTCAATTACTTTGCCTAGAATTATCGAATTGATTTTGTAGACTTGAATACCATTCCTACAAATTACTCTCATCTTTCTTTCACCATCCCCAAAGCCATCATGGCATATACGGGTGATTTTGTTCTATTGTGCTGCTTGCACTATATTGTGCACATACTACATGAAACATTTTCTTAGTGAATTTGGAGCAAGCGGTTGACAAGAATTCATACCCGTTCTTTCTCATCACTCTGCTAAACAACTAATTCCCACAACACTGTCAAACTCTTTACTAAGATTGTATTACTATTATTCTTCTCATCCTTCCAATTAACTATCTCTTCTCACTTATGACTATAACCTTGTATCTTTACGATTTATATTGTTTTATTTTGTTTCCTAGTATGATTTGATTGCTTATTTAGTATCCTATGACTATCACTAAGTATTGTATCTTATGATTCTTGATGAATGTCTTTTTTATGTACACTGAGAGCTTATGCACCGAAGACAAATTCCTTGTGTGTCCAATCACACTTGGCCAATAAAGAATTCTATTCTATTCTATTCTATTCTATTCTATTCTATTCTATTCTATTCTATTCTATTCTATTCTATTCTATTCTATTCTGTTCTGTTCTGTTCTATTCTATTTTATTCTACTCTGTTCTGTTCTGTTCTATTCTATTCTATTCTTCATTCCAATATTTATTCTATTCTATTCTATTCTATTCTATTCTATTCTATTCTATTCTATTCTATTCTATTCTATTCTATTCTATTCTATTCTATTCTATTCTATTCTATTCTATACTTCATTCCAATATCTATTCTATTCCATTCCATTCCAGTCCAGTCCATTCTAGTCCAGTCCAGTCCAGCCTAGTCGAGTCTTCATTCCAATATCTATTCTATTCTATTCTATTCTATTCTATTCTATTCTATTCTATTCTATTCTATTCTATTCTATTCTATTCTATTCTATTCTATTCTATTCTAGTCTAGTCTAGTCTAGTCTAGTCTAGTCTAGTCCAGTCCAGTCCAGTCCAGTCCAGTCCATTCTAGTCCATTCCATTCCAGTCCAGTCGAGTCTTCATTCCAATATCTATTCTATTCTATTCTATTCTATTCTATTCTATTCTATTCTATTCTATTCTATTCTATTCTATTCTATTCTATTCTATTCCATTCCATTCCATTCCATTCTTCTCATGTAGTATATATACAAATGAATCATACAAATGAAACCATAAGATGTGATGAAATTCACTATTTCAAGTAGTCCTCGACCTACAACAGTTCATTTAGAGACCGTTCAAAGTTACAACGGCACTGAAAACAGTGACTTATGACCAATGACGTTCACAATTATGACCGTTGCAGCATCTCTCTGGTCACATGATTTCCCTTCGGATGCTTGACCACTGACTCATATTTATGATGGTTGCCTGGTTCAGGAGTCATCTGATCCCCTCTTGCGACCTTCTGACAAGCAAAGTCAATGGAGAAACCAGTTTCACTTAACAACTATGTTACCAATTTAACAACTGCAGTGATTCACTTAACAACTGTGGCAAGAAAAGTCATAAAATGAGGTAAAACTCATGTAAGAAATTTCTCACTTAACAACATAAATTTGGGGCTCAATTGTAGCCATAAGTTGAGGATTACCTGTATTTAGTAAATTTGAATGTGAATTGCGATCAAACAATATTTAATATTTGCTATTACCTTCTTCCAGAATGTCTCAAAGGTGCTTTTTCAAGAGGCAACATAACTTTCTTTATTTATCCTTGAAGATGTTTCGTTTCTCATCCAAGAAGGTTCTTCAGTTCTGACTGGATGGTGGAGAATGGAAGGATTTATATTCCTTGCAGTCATCTGATCGTTAGCACTCTTTCTGACAGTCGTTGAGGCCACCTGGAGGTTTATCTGTGCCCTCAGGATCACCTGAATAGTGTAAATGGGCATGGAACCATCTTGGAACTGCTGAACGGACTATGTTGCAAACAGGAGATAGGTGGTGTTGTATCCCTCCCCCTCTGTTGAGAGAGGGCTGTTCAATTTTGACCTACATGGCCTCTTTGACCCATCTTTCCAGGATGAGGATGATTGATGATTAACAGATTAACAGAGTTGGAAGGGACCTTATAGGTCATCTAGGCCAACCCTCTTCCCAAGCAGGAGACCCTACACCATTTCTGACAGATGGCAGTCCAGTCTCTTCTTGAAAGCTTCCAATGATGATGATGGTGGTGGTGATGATGATGATGATGGTGATGATGTGCCATTCTACCTGTCCTTGCCCTGGGATTTCCTAAATGTTTTCCATTCAAGTTCTAACCAGCTCTAAATCTTTTTGAGACCAGCCAAGCTCAGCTCAGTGCTGTTATCTTTGTTCGTTGCCTTAATTCTGCATATTTGTTTTGCTTTGTTTATTTAAGCTGAAGATCTCATCAATTCCATCTAATCACAACTTTCCTAGCCTTCACATCTCCTCATCCCATAAATATCTTTGGGAAGGTAATGCTGTTCCAGAGGGCAGACATCACAACAAAGAAAGCATGCTGCCTAGGTCACATTACATAATATTGTTGGAGGGAACCTGGAGGGAGCCCCATAGAACTGACTCTGCTCAATCTGACAGGACATGCAAAAACTGTGCAAGGTAGATGGTTCCTCAAATAGCCATGGCCTACTCTATACCATGTATTGTAGAGTTTTATAGGTGATATCCAGTACCTTGAATTTTACCCACTCATGAATCAGGCCTTTTCATTCTGGACCAGCTGTAGCTTCCAAGAATTAGGAAGCTATCAGGGAGCACCATAGAACCCCCAGCAGTAATTCAGTTGGGAGATGACTAGGGTGTGACTGACTGACTGAAGATCCTTCCACTGTAGGAAAGGGTGCCACTGGCACACCAAATGGGTGTGTCCACCTGCTTCTTGAACAGGAGGTGTAAGTCCAGGAAGATTGTGCACTAGCTTGAATAGGAAAATGCAACCCCATCCAAGACCAAGTTGAAAATTCCTCAGAAAGATCCTGGAGGCCCCAGTAAGCATAACTACTCAGTCTTGTCATAAGAGAGTTTCAGTATGACCCTTCCTATACATATTTAAACCTCCTCCAGACACTAAGTCAAGACATTGACAGCATTTTCTGGGTATCCCAGGTCAGGATGATCCCAGATGGATGACCTTACATCGTGGATTCATGTAGATTTTCAACAGAAGGGGGAGAGCACTGAACCCAGAAGGTACTCCATGAGTGAAGGGCTGGAGACACAGCATCTCCCCTCCTGAAACTGACCATGGTACTATGTCTATAGAACAAATGGAAACAACTACAGAGAAAGTAGGAAGCCCACCATAAAACTGTGCCTCTCATCCCTAAAAGGACTCCATGGCTGTAGATACAGAAAATTTGCTAAGAGAAATGAGTAAAAGAATATCTATGGAGATTCTCAGTCATCCAGGTCATGGTTGCCCCAAAGGTGCTTTTTCAAGAGACAACTAGACTTTCTTTGTTTTTCCTTGAAGACGTTTCTCTTCTCCTCCAAGAAACAGAAGAAGCTTCTTGGATGAGAAGCAAAACGTCTTCAAAGAAAAAAAACACAGACAGTCCAGTTGCCTCTTGAAAAAGCACCTTTGGGAGTAAAAGAATGACACGCCACCCTCATGGCAGCTCTGTCACAGGTCGTCAGCAACATGACCAAAGTTGTATGCTACCCTGAAGCGTGATTGAAACAGATCTAGATAATCTCTGACAAAGAGAATCCCTCTTTTAAAGTTTCTGACAGCTGCATTAAAAAAAGACAAATGCATCAATGAAAGGAAAAGTGTTAAAAGGAAACATAATGAACTTAAGAACATTGCATTTATTTCTTCAGGCTCTATCTCTCCAAGGTCTGAGATAAAAGTTTCCCTGCTGATATACTACATACATTATTTTAACGGAATAAGCCAGGGACTGAAACTGGGATTGGATAAATGCAGAGCAGATGCTGATTAGTAATGACTTTCCCACCATTTTCTTAAATGTGCGCAGAAGCTATAAGCATACAGAACAGTAGAGAACTCCTACACATCTCCTGGCCATAGTTTACCCAGCAATAATCACTGGAACAGGTAAATAACTCTATCCTTATAATGTACAGTTTAATCTTGGGGCAGAATCGGAGATTCAAGCACAAATCCCCGTACATATTTTTAATTATTGTAAACATGATTTCAATCTCACGGCTGAGCGGTTGATATGCGTAATGTCAAATAATGGTTACTCCCGATGAATAATTTAGCTGAACAGTCTAAAAGATTCCTTTTTGAAAGTGTTATTTGTGAAGCACAGACGATTCACATACATTGTGTGTGTGTGTTTTTTTCTATTGAGGGTATTCACTTGCCAAGATTAATAGGCTCTTTTAGGAGCTGAGGCTAACGCATGAATGTGAGTTTGTAGATTAAGTATTCAAGTGATGTAGTATAGCCACACTACTGACCTTTCAATTATTATATGTTATTACTGACTCTGTTAGTATTTTCTTGAAACTTCAATGTGGCTTTCTGCATGTTTTCATATTTTCATTGCTTACCCACCACAGCTTGCAGTATAAAAACTTCTTTAAGGCTTCTTGTTAAATTGCCAGCAATCGCTTCCTTATTTATGGCTAGAAAGCATGGTTAGCATCATTTCATTTCCACATTAAGTAGATTGTGAGCTCCTTCCTGCCTACCTCAGGTACAGCTCATATCAATCTCAACATTTGGATGTTTTTATCCTCCTTAAATAAATCCTTTCCAATCCTAAAACTGAACTGCTTAAGTACCTAGGGCAATCATTCTCAGTTTGATTAGAAGTCTGTAAGTCATTGCAACCTTTTAGCAAACTGGCCCCACCATAAACCTATCCTTTCCCCCAATTCCACATCGAACCGCTATATAAATCCATGTATTTTCTAAATATGTTTTAAAAATAAATACATGATTTTGAGCAGATTTCTTCTGCAGAACGTCCTGGAAGTAGAGGAAATGGTGGAGAATTACCGGTAAGAATCACATTAATCCAGGAGATGAAAATCAGATTTTGCAAATAATCTTTTCCTCCATTATCCCAATAGAACAAATGGAAATCTGATATCTACAGAAGGCGGCTCAGGGAAGAATCAAAGAAGGCAAATGAGGCAAAAGTAGCAGCATTTTCATCACATCCTTCATATGCCTCTGAAGTTACTCCAAAGTAATACTGGTTCAGTATTTTGCAGAGCATTTTGTGACTCAATGCAAAGACTTTAAGTTATTTAACTATGGGCTGGCAAGTTATTTAAGCAAAAATCGGGATTTTTTTTAAAAGCAAACTTTGTGAAAAAGGCTTCTTCATGATTTATAAGCATAATGTGAATAAGTCATAGCTTCTTTGACATATTTACTGGGCCAACCTATCGGTGGAAAAATTACTGTTTATTTATTTATTTAAAAAATTAAAATGCATAGTAACTGTAATCTGCGTACAGATTCAGGCAATATTTTAGTTATACGTTGGGCATCACAAGGTTTAGAATTCACTTCAAGCATTCC
>JALIGW010000005.1:7457500-7520000 GCA_023053685.1 Diadophis punctatus similis | reverse complement strand
CACTTCTGAGTCTGTGCAGAGAATCGAAACTGATACTTAAGCTTAAGGCTGGGTGTGGCTCCAATCTCCACTCTGTACTCTTCCACTCTGAACTCTGCTGAAATGAAATTAACTGTTCTCTGCTGTCTGTATCTGCTTGAAGAAGAACTCTGCTAATGGTATTGTAAATTCATCTGTTATTATGTTTATAAAGAAGTTATTGAATCCAGCTCAATCAGTCATCTGTGTGTGCTCCTGGTTTTGATTTTTGCAACAAACTTCAGTAGAACCTAACCAAAGCAAGCACAGCTGAGATGATCCCAATCTTTTAGTGCAAAACTTTAATGAGCACATCATATCGGCAAAGATGAGGGCAAAACCAGATCTAACTGTTTCCCATGCAAACCCATGTAGTTAAAAGTTCAAATCTTCCGTCCCTCCTATTAGACCAGGTCACATTGTCTAATGGAGACTTCTGGTATTGTTGTGAGAAAGTTTTTTTCTCTCTGGTAAACTCCTGCTGAAATGTCCTTGGTTCCCATGGCTGGCATCTTGATGTCTGGAGCTTAGTTCTATCTCCCCCTTCCCTCCCCCCCATAATTCATTGGCAAGCTGAGAAGCAATAATAGTTGCAACAGCAAAAACGCCACTTGAAGTTTGACAAGTGGCTTCTGAGGTGTCACTCCAAAAGATTGTCCTCTAAAAGATTGCCACTAGAAGACCGATTGCCACCGGTCTAGAGGGGGTGAAGTTAGCTAGATAAAGTGTGTGCCATCCGAATACCTTTTTTCGGTTTCTAATAATTGATGGGCTTCTTTGAAAATACTTCTCTTGTCCTCAAACTTGGCTTGGACTGTATAACTCTTCTGAGACAGACTGTCCACAATGAAAGACGGTGAATTGGCACCATCAAGTGATTATTATATATGATCAGGAGAAAATCCACAGACAACCCTATCCTCCAGCCTGGGAGACCATGAACCAGTGGCATAAGTGCAAAAATGCTCATAGTCACATTCATGTTCAGTTCTCAGTGCCACAGGCCTTTATAAATGTAAGTGCTAAAGCTAAGGTGATTTCCATGACAAACTTGGCAGATCAGTATAATATATTTATTACAGTTGTACATATGGATAGATGGGATCTGCAATAAAAAAAGTAGCCATATATTTCCAGCTTCTAATATGAAAGTACCGGTTTTAGCTTTTAGCCAGAATATTCCATTAAGCTGATTATATCCTACTGTACTCCATTCCAGTTTCTCTTTCCCAGGTTTGTTTCTCTTCTCTAGTTGATAGGCAACATTTCATGGCTTTTAAGCAAACACAGATCTTATCAATGTCCTTCCTCCCTGCCCCTCTAGGATTGCAAGCCTATCTCACGGGTGAAATGCTACCGGTTCAGCCCGGTTCGGGTGTACCGGTAGCGGCAGTCACCGGTGGTTCGGAGAACCAGTAGCGGCGACAGCGTGAGGCTCCGCCCACCCACCCAGATACCACCATTTTCTTTTTAAACTCTCTGTGCATGCACAAAACATTCTGCGCATGCACAAAGGGTGAAAAAGCGTGCGTGAAGCATGCACTTCTGAACCGGTAGGAAAGGTAAAAAGATTTCACCGCTGGCCTATCTCTATAGTAAAGCTTTTCTTTTTCTTTTTTATTAAACACAATAAACAACAACAACATTTCACATTCAAAAAACAAAACATGTAACATCTGGCTGCGACATCTGTCACCCCATTGATCGCCAGGGTTGATTCGGTTGATCTGGCTGGCTAGGCGGGTGTCCCCTTCCTCCCTCACCGCTCCATGTGCGTCCCTCCTGAAGCTGCACGCTCGGTGGAAGAGGATGACCTTCCCAGATAGAAGGAGTGTACCGATCTTCGGTCAAGGGTATATGATAGCTGCGCTCCCCTGCTAGAACCTCCAAACAAGCTCAAGTAAAGCTTTGCTTACACTTCTGCAAAACTTCCCTTCTGTATTCCACCCCACTTGAATTTGCTTCTACGGAAGCTAATTCAGGAAGAGGTCTGTTTCTCAGATACTTTTCCAGATGGTCTTAGAAAGATGTACAGCAGTAGTGAAGAAGAGGATCCAGGTGAAGAGTCAGATCCCTCCCAGACGTTAAGGGTGGAAGCCTAGATGTCTTCTTCAATTTTTTTCCAGTTCTCGGGGGCAATCCATTAAGAGGAGCTAGGAATCCTTTCAATAAACTTTGCTGTCTTGTCTGTCTTAATCTCTCCCCCCACCCCAAGAAAATTAACAAGAAATATGTGCTTGGAAACTCTTCCATCTGGAAGCACCCTGAATTGACAGATGGCCATGAACCCATTTTGACAGGTTCCATTCCCAAGAGGAGTCCATTCTTTGAAATGTGAACAGGAAGAGGGGAATTTCAGAAAGGGAGGGGAAAAGTTTACTTAGCTCCCTTCAGCCAGATGGGGCGGTCTGGCCAGTTGAATCAATTCTACTGGCTGGAAATGTCTCTTCTTGGCTTGTTATGGTGCTAAAATCCTATCAGGTGTTATTATCTGGGAGGAAGACCAGATGAATTCCTTGGGGCGTCTGAATAAAAACGCATCGGTGTTCTTGGCAACGTTGAAGGAATTTATTTTCCCTCTGAATTGATTCATTTTGATATGTTTTTAGTCTCAGTTCCCGCTAAGCTACCACACTTTATAGGTGCTTTCTGTTGGATACTTTAATAAACCCATATCGTACTTTTCTTCCCTACTGCTAGCATTAGCAGGTTTCTAGGTATGGAGAAAATTCAATGCACTTTCTTTTCAGCTTCATTTATTTCCCTGCTTCAACAAACCCCATTTCATTCATCAGCAGAGCCAGTGGCTCAACCAAAGCAGCTTTCCTCCTCAGGGTGTTGCTTTGCCAACAGCCCTGAACTGCTATTCAAATAGAACAATTTCTAAATAAACCAAAAACTCAAATGAAAGAGGAGGCTCCCAATTGTGGCACACCGGAGTATTATTGGAATAGTGGTGATGATTAAGCCAATCCCAGGATCGTGAAGTCATGTCAAAGGGTGCCTGACGAGAGCTCTGATCACAATTTGCTCTCTTCACACAGTAATTCAACATTACTGGGAGCCCCCTAAGTGATTTTCTGGCTGGCTGCTTAAAGGACTGCAGGCCAGGTTTGCTGGTAGTTTATATCAAACTTGAAAGGAGCTGACACATATACAAAGCGTAAAAAGGACTAACCATGTAATGCCCAAACTGTGAGCCAAGGAGATACATGCCAAGAGAAATTGTTATTATGCACTGTGAGAAATAGATAGTAAACAATTAAAGATTCCGCTGAACCACAAGTAGAATCTATCTGCTGAACCAGCTGTCTCTGCGTGGTTCTTTAGCAATTCCTTCATACTATGTGGTATTGAGAGCCAATGAGGTACAGTGCTTAGAATATTAGATGAAATTTACCAAGTCTGAGGTTTAAATAAATCCTAGTCACTAAGCTGATGGGGTAATCTCACCTCTTTATTCTTTTTTTTTAATTCAAAAGGTTTTATTAGTACAAAGTACAAACATTTTTCTCTTTTCTCCCCCCTTCCCCCCAAACCCCTCCCCGCCCCCTGCCCCCTTCCCCCTCCCCCCTTCCCCTCCCCCCCATTCACCCCCCACCCTCCCGACTTCCCAGAAAAAACACAGGGTATAGTATTCAATAAACATAATATTAAAATATACTAACAGATTATTAATTTCAAAATTTCTCTAGTTCTTTAACTCCTAATTACTCAAAACTTTAAAACATAATCTAAAAATTAAATGTATATCATTAATAAACTAACATTCCAATATATGAAATTATTACTATATATCTTTCATTTAGATAATCTTTAAAATATAATATAATAATAAAAAGAGAAAAAGGAAATTTTCTTCACCATCTCAGCCAGATACGCAACCATCAACGTCAATTCCTCAATAATAAATGATCCTTCTTCCAACACTATACCTCCAATAGTCTGGCATTTAGCAATTCCTTCATACTATGTGGTATTGAGAGCCAATGAGGTGCAGTGCTTAGAATATTAGATGAAATTTACCAAGTCTGAGGTTTAAATAAATCCTAGTCACTAAGCTGATGGGGTAATCTCACCTCTTTATTCTTAACCGCGTTCCTTCTTTCACCAGCTTGTTATAAGGTGAAGAGTTGAAGGGAATCTTGTAGGTAACTTTCAATTCAGGGAAAGCTCTGAATTCTTGTTAAAATGCATTTTGGAGCTATTTTTAAATGTACTGGAACAGAGAAGTGTATGCTAACATTTAGAGAAATGCAAAATCCGTCAGGTAAATTATCTGTACATTTGTTTGGAGTGTACAAATTCACACTCATATTCAGGATAATTAGATTGATCCATCCTCTGCATTAGCCACAGGGCAGATTAAGTTTTTCCTTAAACTCAGGACCAGTTTCAGAGTACTGAATCCACCCTCAGACATGACAGCCGGCATGTTCTTCTTGTGAAAGCATCCTGAATAGTAATCAGTTTTCATAAGCAAGAAGCTTCCCTTGACTGCAGAAAGAAGCTGATACACCCAGCAACTGATATTCTGGAGTTTTAAATATCTCTTACATACAGACATCTACAATAAAAACCCTTCTTTTCTTCCTGCTGTAGGCTGTGTAATTAAGGAAACAGTCCTTCCTCATCATTAATAATATGCAATGCCATGGATTCCTGCTTTCAGTTATTTCTAAGGAGGTGATTCAGTTGTATCTGAACCTGGGAAGGAATTGCCCAGAAGATCAGTTACTGTAGGTTAGCAAACAAATTGCTCTAATCATATAGTTTGTGTCCCTATATTTTGGAGATTACTATACTAAAGGTAAACAACACTCTTGGAAAGACTTGGATTATGGTCCTTGAGACTGATTTGCAGTCTTGAGATTCATAGCTCAGGAACTGTGTTATGTATATGTCCATTTTCCATCGAGTTTTAAGGCCAGAAGCAACCTTACACTTACTTAATTAGGAATGAGACTTGAACTAACTTTCTTTCTTTCTTTCTTTCTTTCTTTCTTTCTTTCTTTCTTTCTTTCTTTCTTTCTTTCTCTCTCTCTCTCTTTCTTTCTTTCTTTCTCTTTCTCCTTTCTTTCTTTTTCTTTCTCTCTCTTCCTCCTTTCTCTCTTTCTCTCTTTTCCTCATTTCTCTCTCTTCCTCCTTTCTCTCTCTCTCTCTTCCTCCTTTCTCTCTCTCTCTCTCTCTCTCTGAGGTAGAAGACAATTCAATCATAGTGGGCATTTATTTTTTGGGGAAAAAACCCTAACCAATTGTATTTTGTTGAGTTTATTCATTAATAAGATTTTCTTACATTATTATTTAATACGAGGAACAGGTAAACATATATGTTTTGTTTAATTCATTATGTGTATACAAGCCTACCACATGCAAACATTACTGTTCTCGTAGCTAATTATGCTGACTCACAATTTTCCTATCTTTGTTTTGATTAGATTTCTTCCTGAACTACATGGGAATGACATTTAAGAATCCCTTGATCTCATGCTCATTAAATTATGCAATATAATAAGGGGCTTGTTGCATTGATTTTTGTTGCTATGGAGTCTTTTCTGATGGTTCTCTGAATCGATAGAGGCATTTTGCATTATTTATTACAACAGTCAGGAATAAACTTTTCTGTACTGTTTCTTTTCTGTACTGTTTATTTGTACTGTCAACCTCACCCCATTCCTAAGAGGTCTTTAAGGGGTGTGCATAAGCATACCAGCGTGCCTACCATCCCTGTCCTATTATTCCTTTTATTCGTATCCATTTCATGTATTCATAATCATGTTTATACTTATATCTGTTATCTAATACATGCTTGACAAAATAAATAAAATAAAATCAATTAAAAAATAAAATTTTATGCTCCTTTCTTCTGGCAGTGAAACAATCATCTCATTCTTTCTCTTTCTTTCCTTTTTTTTTTAGCCATTTGAGAATTCCACTGTTCTGAAGTAATAAAATAAGGAATAAAACCCTTTCCCCCTGAATGGAAGGAATCCCTCCATTCTATATACTAGATATGGGAGTTTTCTGCTGAGAATTTATGGGAAACTACAGTAACTGTCTTTGAAAGAGGAGGGACAGCATTGCAATGGAAATCAGCAGCCAGATGGTGAATTCTGGCCAGTGAAGTCTCTCTGGAAAAAGGTGAGATTTTGAGATCACCACTTGCACTCTGGAGAGCTGCTTCTGATGTTACGCTGCAAGAACTGAGGTTTTTGTATTCAGCTCACAAGATGACTGGCTGGTCGTCAAGGGATATTTTTGTATAAAGAAACATTCCAAAGGACGCTGTGGGAGAACTTTTTCAGTAAAACCAAAGGGATTAAGTTTTGCAGTAATGTTTAATACGAAACTGAAGACTGATAATCTAAATATAACTGTCTTGATTAACTTCTTATACATACAAAAAAAAGAATATTATTTTTACTGAGATTTCAGCAAAAAAAAAAAGATCCCATTTCATGGCACAAATTGGAAGGTGTGATTTTGATTGAAATAGTAGGTTCTCTTGCTTGAGCAGGTTCTGGACTAGAAGACCTCCAAGCTCTATTCTATGCTGTGCTGTGCTGTGCTGTGCTGTGCTGGGTTGTGCTGGGCTGGGCTGGGCTGGGCTGGGTCGGGCTAGCTATTCTATTCTATTCCGTTCCATTCCGTTCTGTTCCGTTCTATTCTATTCTATTTACTTTTAAACAGCAGTGGTTTCAGTTGAATACTTGCATTCTGAAGGCAACAGTATTGCTAGAAAAATAATCCAAAAATACTTGGAGGGGATTCAGGGGAAGTGTCAGAGGAGAATATAAAAAAAATTCTAAGAGGTGCAAAAGGAAACTGATAGGGATACAAGAATAGCAAAAATGAGTCGGAATGCATCAGCACTATGGTAGAAATGTAAAAGAGCTCCTGGAACATATTACCACATGTGGTGGGAGTGCCAAAAAACACAAGAATACTGGGGAAAAATAAGGCAATGGTTGGAAGAAATTTTGGAAATAGAATTGGAATTAAAACCTGAATTATTTTTATTAGCAATAACTATGGATAAATTTCGAAAAAATATATTATACCTTATGTTACATATCTTGACCGCTGCAAGGATAACATTTGCCCAAAATTGGAAAAATAAAGAAATACCCAAGGAAGGAGAATGTTTAGCTAAAATATTAATATGTGCAGAAATGAATATATTAACGCTGCAGTTGAAGGACAAATCAGATACGGAATACTATGAAACCTGGAACAAACTATATGAATGGTGGGATAAAAGAAGAGCCAAGATTAAATGATTTTGGGAAAATTGGAGGACTTAAAAAAAATTGTTATATTGACTTTTTTTGTTTTTGTTTTTTCAAAAAGAAAAATATGGATAAAGAAATGACCTTATGTAAATAGTTTAACTGGATAATCGGTTATGTACATAACTTTTACGTATTTAGATCTTTGTTATGTCTTGTTGTTTGTATGTTTGTTTTTAATTGTTCTTTAAATAAAATATTTTTAAATATTAAAAAAAGGAAACTGATAGGGAAGATATTGAACTAGGTGCTACAGGCATCAATTTTTCTAAATGTTTGGCTTGGGTATAGATTACAAATGTTTAACATGGAATATAAATGGAGCAAAGGCAAAAGAGAAGATATAAAAAGAAAGTATGTACTATACATAAAAACAAAGTAGTTAACAGGTAAAATGTTAAAGTTCAAAGGCCTCTGTTAACAATCTATTATTGTACTTAACTCATAGAAATGACTTCTTATCTATCATAAATTGCCAGAATCAGTATCTCTGATCAGTCCAGGATCAAATATCCTTGTTTGATTCTTAATAGAAAAATGTTTCTTTAAGATTTTGATTGAGAACTTTCCCAATTTATTTATTTATTTATTAGTGACATTTATATACCGCCTCACAGTGCAAGCACTCTCTAAGCGGTTTACACCAGTAAGCAATGTATATATATATATATATATATATATATATATATATATATATATATATATATATATATATATATATATATATATATATATATATATATATATATATATATATATATATATATATATATATATATATATATATATATATATTTACATTACCCCCAACAATCTGGGTCCTCATTTTACCTACCTCGGAAGGATGGAAGGCTGAGTCAACCTTGAGCCGGTGAGATTTGAACCGCTGACCAGCAGATCAGTGTCAGCTAATGTGGCCTGCAGTACCTGCCTCTAACCGCTGCACCACCTCAGCTCATCGATTATATGATTATATCTTATTCCCAAGAACTATATATCTCCATTGTCGATCCATCTTCCCCAAAAAAATCCAGTCCAAATTCACATTAAAATCAAGCAAGGGGTTAGGGGTAAATCAGCATTCAAGCAGTCAGTTAACTTTTAAAAGAGCCGAGATGGCGCAGTGGTTAAAAGCAGCACTGCAACTACTTCAGTGACTGCTAGTTCAGCAGTTCAGCTGTTCAAATCTCACCAGGCTCAAGGTTGACTCAGGTCGGTAAAATGAGGACCCAGATTGTTGGGGGCAATATGCTGAACTCTGTAAACCGCTTAGAGAGGGCTGTAAAGCACTATGAAGCGGCATATAAGTGCTATTGCTAAAAGAAAGATTGAGATAAAAAAAGAAAATTCAAAAATGTGTAATTAAAACCAAGGCATGCTTTAAAAAAAGAAACAGCTGAAAGGGAAGATGGAGACCTAGCTCTCTGATCGCTCCTACTGGGACTTAGAATCCTCAAAATTCTTCTTCCCAGATGGATCCATGCTTGTCCAAGGTCATGTTGAGTTGTTTGTAACTGCTCCCATTCCAATCTAGGGAGCAGGCTGCCAAAAACCCGCTTTGGCAGTGTAGGAAGTTAGCACCCACCCCGCTCCTAGAGGAATGAAATATCCTAGGAAATATTGAAAAGGGAAGAATATGTTTCCCTGAATGAGGAAAGGAGAAACATGTTTTAAATACAAAGCAGCTCCCTGCAGCTCCCTGCCCCCTCCCTTCAGCTCCAGGGTGATGGGATTAAGACTTTCACCCTTAGGACATGATAGGATTAGCCCTCTACCACATAGCACCTGGAAATTACCAGCACTCAAACAAACTTGGGAGACAGCCTAAAAGGCTAGCTAAGACCCCCACCCCTAGAGTAAAGTGACTAGATATTTTTTTTTAAAGCGGGACAGGGGGGGCGCCTGGGCGCCGCCATTTGTTTCGCCCTCTGCGCATGCGCAGAACGCTGCGCATGCGCAGAGGGCAAAACAGCAAATGTCGGCGTCCAGGTGAGGGGAGGGGAGGGGGGAGCGGGAGGGCGCTTGGATGCCTGCAGCTCGCGACAGGTAAGCTGCCGGCGGCCTCCTTTCCCCATCTCCCGCCTCCCGTTCGTTGCTTGCCAGCCCGGCCGAAGGGAAGGTGGGAGGCGAGGAAAGGCCTCCCGAAAGGGAGGCGGGCTCCCGAAGCCTCCCCTCCTTTCGGGAGGCCTTTCCTCGCCTCCCGCCTTCCCTTCGGCCGGGCTGGCAAGCAACGAACGGGAGGCAGGAGACGGGGAAAGGAGGCCGCCGGCAGCTTACCTGCTCCAAACATCCAAGCGCCGCGGTCTCCCGGTCGCCCGCCCGGCCCCAGGGCAACGGCGGCAGCGAGGTGTGCCGCTGCCTTTTGCTCCCGGGGGTGTGAGAGGTGAGCGCGCTCAGGGCCGGTGTGCCGCCCCGCTGGAAGCTCGCCCGGGGAAGCTGCTCCGCCAGGCTTTCTAGAAAGGCCGAGAGCAGCCGCGACCTGTTGGCTTTTGCTTTCTCCGAGCGTCGGTCCAGCTAAAGCCACGCCCTCTTAAGGCTCGCCTTTCCCGAGCAGCTGTGCCCCCTTCCCCCAAAAGGCGGCATGGTGCTCCCCCTTCCTCCACGCCTGGGGTCTCGCCAACCGCCCTTCCCCCTTGCGGAGACTGCTGGGGCCCATTACTTGAGCAGAAAGGAATTTGGTGCCGTTTTCCACACGCCGGCTCCCTGGGGCTCGTGGTGCATTAGAAACACATGTGCCTGAACCCCCGGCTCCATAAGGCGGTGGCCCGGGGGTGGGGGCGGCGGCTCCTCCTCGCCTTTCCGAGCAGGCCAGAGTCCGCGCGGGGGTGGGAGTGGAGGCTGTGCCTCTCCTGCAACCAGAAACCCGGACCTTCTTCCCTGGGCTGGGAAGGCCCGATTTTAAGGCGAGCCTCTCTTCTGAGCCTAGCAACCAGCTGCTGATATATGCCGGGTCTGTGTCCCGGCTTTTTTTTTTCTTAAGGCGAGGAGCCGCTCGTAAACTCAAAGCGGCGACGGCTCCTCGTCCCTCACCCCTCCCAACCGCAGCGGCGCCTCCAAGGGTGGGGCTAGGGATGGGGCGGGGGAAGGAGAGGAGGAGCAGCCTCCCTTCCCCCTCCCCCCAGCTTCCAGCGCCCGCCCGCCGCCAACGCCGGCCCGAGCTGAGAGGCCTGCTGCCTTTCAGGCCGATTTTTTGAAAGAATGCCCTAGTCGGGCATTGTTTTAAAAAATTGGGACTTTTTAAGAGGGCGGGCGGGACGCGGGACAAATGGTGAAAAAGCGGGTGTGTCCCGCCAAAATCGGGACATCTGGTCACCTTACCCTAGAGGGGGTCTGACCACCAATTGGAGTGCATTACATACACAGGAACAGGAAACTAAGAGGTAGGGCCCAACAGAGGTAATAAAACCAAGAGACTCAGCATCTTTTCCTTCCTTTTCTCTGGACCCAACATCTGGAAGCATGTGATCCACCGTTTCTGTACCATGTGCCATGTGCTCCTGTCCACCATATTAAACCTTCTTTACAAGCAACTTCCATGAATCCAGTGTCTTTTTCCCCACTTGGAACTGAACCCAGAAGAATATTACTTACAACAGCAGCAAAATGAGCTGTTTGCAATCAGCAGAAACAGATGCACCACCTCTCAGCATGCCATCTTGGGAAAAGTCCCAACATAGATGACTTTCAAGAATAGATATGATTTGTATTTCAAAGAACTTGGCTATTAAAGTTTCTAAAGTAGAAATATTACCAAAGACTTTTTTTGGGGGGGGGGTTATAATCCTGAGTTTGATTTATTAAAAAAAGAGCTGATGCCCACTGTCTCCTCTCTTGTTCTGTTTTGATTCTTGAAATATTGAATACAGATATAAAACAAGATGAGAGGATTGTGTAAGTAAAGATTAAAAAGCAAACTTAATGGACTTTTTTTCAAATAACTTTATTAAGAATTATAAATAAAAAGAATAAAAGTCAATAAAAAATTTCAGAAATACAAACATAAAAATACAAGGGAAAGGGGGAAAAAGAGAAAGAGAAAAAAGTTGATAAGAAATGAATATAGATAGAATCAGCCAACATCTGCATCTTAGCTGCATGGTTGCCTGCTTTATTGATAGAATTTTAAGTACAGGCCAGCCTGGGTCAGCTCCATAGAGTTTCAAAGGTTTTATTTAAACTGAGCTTTGCTACATTGAGCATTGGCATCAGCGGTGGGTTGCTCCCGGTTCTGACTGGTTCTTTGAAGTGCTGGCGGCGGGATGCTCCACCCACCCGCCCGTGATGCTTCTGCGCATGCGTAGAAGCATCGCACGTGAACCGGTAGCAAAAACATTTGCAACCCACCACTGATTGGCATACAAGAGAGAGCAGCTCTCTCCTGCATTCTTGAAATCTCAAAGGTTTCATCTCCTTCCCTTCTCCCAATTCCATCCATGACAAGCAGAAGTAATAAAAGAGGATTGCAGTCAGGTACCAGAAATATGGATGCTACTTTTGTGTTTTTGCTTTTTGATTTCCCTGTCTTTCTCACACATGCAGGGGAAAATGTTAGTATAGAAAAAGATGTGATGGGAACTTTCTCCACTGCATTTTGATACCTGTCCCATCCTGGATGAGTTGGTGGGAATTATAGTACAGCAGGTATGGATGGCTCAGCAGTTCTTTTTTTTTTTTTTGTATTCAAAGACCTCTGTTAGAATTCAGAAATGAATTGATTATGTCCTATATTCTCTCTCCACCCCCCCCCTCTCTCTCTATCTATCTATCTATCACACACACACAGACACAGACACACACATGGCAATTAATGAAATATACCAATAGAGGAGAATATTTGTAGCTCAGGGATGAAATGAGGGATCCTTGGTGTGCTCTGAGCTTTCTTGTTTTCTTGTAGATGTTTCATTACCCTAACTAGGTAACAACATCAGTGATACTTTATAGATGTTACCTAATTAGAGTAATGAAATGTCTGCAGGAAAACAAGCAAGCTCAGAGTGCACCAAAGACTTCTAATGAAATATTCATATACAGTATACATATACATAATTAATTGTCCAATGTAAATCTGAAGTGGATTGAGTAAAGAATGAATGGTCAGTCTTTAAAAAAATTATATACACTTACTTACTTAAAAAAAGAATTACTTACCATATATATTCTTGACCTATATATTGACCTATATATTTCAAGCCCATTTCAATTATTTCTACAATTTCAAAAATTCATGGAAAGGAAACAAGTGTTAAAGTCAGTCTTTTACTTTTTTTTTTAAGACTGATCTTTCATTCCTTACTCAATGCACTTCAGATTTACATTGGGCAATTAAAGAAATATACTAATTGTCTAGTGTCCTTTGATTTCATTGTCTTATATTTCCAATCATTCAGCTAATTAGAATGGCATTCAGTTTCTAAATGTATGAAATATCTATATATATTTATGAACACGTGCAACATCCTCATCAGACAGAAAGGTATTTATTTTCAAACATCGGAATAAATTTTTTATACACCTGTTATTGTAATAAACTGAGACACAATTTTCTTCGGAAATTGTGTCTTCTGTACTATTTTCATTCTTGCACTTTCATGATGCATTTAATTACATTCTTTAAAAATAAGGTCCTATTAATTACATATTCATCTATTTTTTTTATTCTTATAATTAGTCTGGTTTACTTGCTTAATAGCACAATATTTTTGGTGTAAGTTATATTTTCAAACACATGCTTTTCCCTATTTTTTAAAAAAATTGCACTCAGTTTGCAATTAAATTATTAACAACTGCAAGGAGCCCTTGGAATTGGAAGATCATTGAAAATGAGTGTATTTTTCAACATGAGATAAATATGCATAGATACTATTTTGCGGGCAATGTCCGGTACAGAACACATTGTCCAGTTTATACAGGAAAACCTCATTAACAGGCCTCAGTAGAATGGACTTCGGATGCAATGGATATTTCCAATAACATTTTCATTATTTGATATCACTTGCATAACATCATCATGCATAATGACATCAATTACACACATGATGTGAAGCCAAATGCTGTAATTTGCATAATAACTTTCCAATTGAAGGAATAATGGACATTTCTTACATTTGGTCTGTTAAATCAAAATTTCACTGCTAATCTACTGGGTGCAGGCCTTCAACCAAACAATTTTGCTGTTTGAGATAGTACAGATGATGGTCCTCTTTTTATTTAAGGGAATGTGTGAATGACCTTGTCGAATGAGAGGAAGAGATGCTGCCTGGGAAACAATCAGACAAAAAAGGGAGGAGCCCCCAGTGATTTAATGGTCAGAGAAAGAAATTTAAGAATGACATGCCCTAATGCAGGGGGTGTCAAACTCAATTTCATTGAGGGCTGCATCAAGGTTGTGTTTGACCTCAGGGGGGGGGGCAGAGGGGCATGGCCAGGGGGCATGGCCAGCTCAACATCACTCGTGTCGGGGGTCCCTGTGGTGGCCTGAGTGGTGGCCCAAGTGCTCTGCCAGTGAAAACAGGCTTTCAAGCTCCGTTTTCAGCTGCAATAGCCTCCTGCAATCCTCTGCCAGGAAAGTGGAGCTCGCGAGGGCTGCCCGTGGCCCTCCCAAGCTCTGTTTTTGGCTGTGATGGCCTCCTGCCAGTGAAAAATGGAGCTTACAAGGGCCGGTCATGGCCCTCCCAAGCTGTTTTCACTGGCAGAGGCACTGCAGGTTGGCTCTTTCCAGGGTGGTCCCACAGGCCAGATTTAAGCACCTCATGGGCTGGATCCGGCCCCCGGGCCTTCAGTTTAACACCCCTGCCCTAATGGATCAGATGGTGAAAAGTTTCTACTTTCAGACTTACAAGATTCTGTTAATGCAATCTTACAATAAAGTGGAATTCATCCATCTACTCATGCTTCCTGTCTGGTTTACTTGGGAGGGGTCTAGGACAATTTGCCAAGGCCAACTCTTTCACAGGAGAACTCACTGCAGGACAAGAGTTACACTAATATTGAACCATTAAATAAAAGATGCAAAAAAGAGGGACAAAATAAAACCTGAATGACAAAAATGAAAATATTTTTAAAATTATTTTAAATAATTAAATTGAATTGTTGAATTGTCCCCATGGTGAGTTTGCTGTGGCAAGTTGGCTGCAACAAGTTGGCCACAGTGAGTTGTCCCCATTGGGAAGGCTGATACTTTCCCCAAATCAAGGTACATGAAATCCAAGGACAGTCATTTGGCAGCTGAGGTAGAAGTCCAAGAAGACTATCTCACTGCCCACTTTTAAAGGAGAAAAGTCAGAGGTGGGTTCCTACCGGAGCTCCCCGGTACGCAGCTCCGGTAGGGAGCGGCAGATTTCACAACTGCTCCGGAGCCCTCTCTGCCGTGCCAACCGGCACGTCGCCATTTTTTTCCAGTGATTTTCGGGCGATTTTGCTTTTGCGCATGCACGGAAGCAAAATCGTGCTGAAATCTCGCGAGGGGACATGCACGCGCATGAGATTTCGGTGAGATTTTGCCTCCGCTCATGCGCAGAAGCAAAATCGTGCCAAAATCTCTCTCGCACACACGTCCCCTCGTGAGATTTCGGCACGATTTTGCTTCCGCGCATGCGCAGAAGCAAAATCACGTGAGGGGGGCATGCACGTAGCGAGCACGCGCGCCCCTGAAGCGTGGAGATGCACGCGCATAGCTCCGGCAGCAAGGTAAGTGAGCAACCCGCCCCTGAGAAAAGTATAAATTTTGCTGCCTTTATATGGCATCCAAAGCATGCTGCTTGAATTTAGCAATGTCACTTTGTTTAATGATAGGTTCTCCCAGGCAGGATATATAATAGCATCCTGATAGACCTGTACTTTTTATTTCTAATCAAACTTCTCCAAAGTGTATACTTTAGAATTTCATGAATATGTGTGAATCAACCAAGTGATTGACATACTTATAGAAAATGCACAACAATCTGAATAGCTCATGGTTGTTGTTTTTAATTTTTCACAACACATCTCACTCAATTCCTGGTTTTATGGTTTAATAATACATTGCTTGTCACTGACATCTGATAGCTTCATCTTCGCGGCAGAGAGACATATGAAATAACTTGAAAGGAACTTTAATGTTTCCTAAAACATTTATACTGGTAAATCCATGCAGCCATATGGATTATATCTTTACAATTTGAATTTAATTTGTTAATAGAAATTAGAGTGGGGAAAATCACCCCAGCCCTTTCACTAAATTTTTAATTCTTATTAAAAATTAAATGTATTACTCTGTAATGTAAAATGTTAATTTCTGTGAATAATATATGCAAGATATTAGCAGTTACAGCAAGAGGGCTAGTAGCTTTTTAATTGAATTCAGATTAATCTCACAGCTGTCCAAAAAAATCCCACCCAACACATAGCAAAACCTTGAACATATTATTATTATTATTATTATTATTATTATTATTATTATTATTATTATTATTATTATTATTATTATTATTATTATTATTATTATTATTATTAATAATAATAATAATAATAATAATAATAATAATAATAATAATAATAATAATAATAATAATAATAATAATAATAATAATAATAATAATAATAATAATAATAATAATAATAATATTATATTCCTTGAATTGGGGTGGAGTTGGGCAACTGAATGAAACTGAATGCCCTTCTTAACATCCACATGGTGTTCACAGCAGACATTAACTCATTGTGTCCAGAGAGAGGAATATCTGCCCCTACCTAGGATTGAACTCACAGCCTCCTGATTGTGAGGCGAGAGCTCCACCTCTAGGCCACCAGGCCACTTAAATGTATGACGTTGGCAAAATAGTATGCATCAGTGTAAGGATGTTATTCTGGTTCCCCTTTACAAAGTCTTCCACTAGAGGTTTCTTCTGGGCATGAAAGAAGGAATCATGGGCATTTTTGAGCATGTCAAAAATGTTTCACCCCTAGTGAAACAAATGCAAGTCAACTGATCAAAAACATTGGAAGATGTTTTCACTGCCTCATCTTTCTCTTGAATGTTAACATGCTCCATTTGGATTTAATATCTAAATAAGACTGTTGTTAATATATTATGGGTTCCCCTAAAAGATTTTCACAATTCATCCAACAGCACCTTTGTTTTTTGAGCTTATATAAGGAACTTCATGTACAGATAGTCCTTGTTCAGCGACCATTGGGAGTTGCTATGCTGATAGGAAAGTAAATTTGCAACCAATCCTCACATTTATGTTCTTTGCAGGCCCGTAAAGCAAAAGAAAGCTGAATAAAGACCATAAGCACCGCTGCAGTTTTGCTTAATGACAGCTTCATTTAATAACTGAGTTGCCTCTCAGTTGCTAGACAAGAACTATCTGCACAAGCTTTCTTGTACTTCCCTCCCCCCAGCGTTTATGTGACCTTTCAACGTGTTGAATTTCAAGTTCATTTGAAGTATAAAAATCAGCATAGAATGTCAGGTGGAATAGATTTTTTTCTTCTGATGAGACATTACAAAAGGTAATGACTTTATTAGTGTTGTGGGAAGATAAAGAAAGAGCAGATATATTAGCAGCATACAAGATTTTCAACTGTAATAAAATGTTAAGTGGTAGAAAGGAACCACTGAAGATCTGCAGTTTGAGAGATTAATTCTCTCCAGGTAATTTCACTTTACAAGTATTAAAAACTATATTTTATTGGAATATAATATCTCCTTGTACTTTAAAAGGACATAATATGACTGATCCAAAACTTCAAGCATTTCAGCATTTTCAAATCCAGTATAATATATAATCCCATCTACAAAAATGTACTCAAAATTAAGGATTATCATTAAGGGAGAATATATATAAAGAAAATATATATTAAGGAAATCATATATAAAAATTTCATAATGGCCCAGTGTACGTACAGAATCATTATATCTTGAATAATCATACTAATGACTACAAGGTGATATGGGGTAGTTGCACAAATTCAACCTTACCTTCTGGAAATTGTTTCAGTCTATTCAAGCATACTTGGAATATAAAGAGTTTTCCTCAGAAGAAGGAAAGGAAGAGTGAGAGCATTACTGGTCCAAAAAGGAATGGCATTCTAGATTCAGCAACTCCAAAAATCAGAGGGGAAAAAGAGTACATTGATCGTGATTGATTGATTGATTGATTATGCCATCAAGTCATTTTTGACTCCTAGCAATCTCATAGCTACCTCTTTAAGCAATAGCAATAGCACTTAGATTTATATACCACTCCATAGTGTTTACAGCACTTTCTAAGTCAGGGATGTCAAACTCGAGTAGTCATGGCAGCATCACGTGACATATCGGGACTTTTTCCCCCTTTGCTAAACCGAGCGGGGGCGGGGCCAGTACATGACGCATCCGGGCCGCGGGCCGCAAGTTTGACACCCCTGCTCTAAGTGGTTTACAATGTCAGCATATTGCCCCCAACAATATGGATCCTCATTTTACCGATCTGGAAGGCTGAGTAAACCTTGAGCCCCATCAGGATCGAACTCCAGGCTGTGGGCATAGTTAGCCTGCAATACTGCAGTCTAACCACTGTGCCAGCAGGGTTCTTTTCATATATGTTTTCATTGTTGGAAATAGTTAATGACTTGTTACATCCTTCTAGGGTACTGCAGTCTGGGATGCCATCTTAATCTATCAAAGATAAAGATAAGGTTGAGTTTCAAATAAGGAAGTAGAAGTTTTCTCCTGCCCATCCTTCCATTTGTCTGAATTCCATTGGAATTAGTTCCTTTTCTTACTTCCATGAAAATAAATATGATTTTAAATACAGTCTGAAATTCACTAAGTAGGGAATAAATCTCACTGGGCCTACTCCAAAGAAATAATGTGCTTAGGTACGAGTTGCAAAATCTATTCAGTTTTGTGTTCTTTTAAAACAAATATGTTTATAATAATGCTTACCTACTATATAAAATCTGTTCAACCACTGCAAAATATTTACTATAAAGTATTTTTGAACAATTTTATAACTAGACAAAGTGATTAACCTAGAAAATATTTTCACATGTGATTGATGGAAGAATCATAATGAGAATGTGAGTCTGTCGCGAGATACATATATTTATCTTCTTTTCGAGCATTACATTTGTTGCAGTACAAAATGTCTCATATTTTTCATCAAAGAGCTTTTTAGTATAGTTTAATTGCTTAATATTTCATTATGATTATGATAAATTTTAAGAAGCATGAGTTCTTCTTATAATAGATACAGGTAGCCTTTGACTTATGACCATAATTGAGACTGGAATTTTGTGGTCACTAAGCAATGTGCTCATTAAATGAGACACGATTGGACCCAATTTTATGACTATTTTTACTGTGATTTTTTAAGAGAATCACCACATTGTTTGTTTATTTGTTTATTTGTTTATTTGTTTATTTGTTTATTTGTTTATTTGTTTATTTATTTATTTATTTATTTATTTATTTATTTATTTATTTATTTATTTATTTATTTATTTATTTATTTATTATTGGTTCTTCTATGGTGCCCTACTCCCGAGGGACTCAGGGTGGCATACAGCAAATTATACAAGAACACTAATAATAAACAACAGTTAAAACAACAATTAAAAATTACAAAAAGATTAAAAATGTTCACCATCAGCCATACCGGGCGAGAGCTCAGGTAGAACTAGGCTCACCCCCTGCCTGCATGTCTTGACGGCTTTTCGGAAGGCCAGCAGGGTGGGGATGGTTCGGGTCTCTGGGGGAAGTTGGTTCCAGAGCACGGGGCCCCCCACAGAGAAGGCCCTCCCCCTAGGGCCCACCAGCCGGCATTGTTTAGCTGACGGGACCTGGAGGAGACCCACTCTGTGGGCCCTAACCGGTCGAAGGGAAGTATGAGGCAGAATGTGGTCCCGAAGGGAATCACAGGGTCATGAAGGGAATCACAGGGTCATGAAGGGAATCATGTGATTGTTAAACAAATCCAGTTTCTCCAGTTGACTTTGCTTGTTGAATGCCAGCTGGGAAGATTGCAAATCGTGATCACATGACTGCAAGACACTGCAATCTTTGTAAATGTGAGCTGGTTGCTAAATGCCTCCATTGTGATCATGTAACTCCAGGTGTGAAACGACAGCCATAACTTCAAGGATGGGTTGTAAGCAGCGGAGGGTTGCTCCCGGTTCAGACCGGTTCTTAGAACTGGTAGTGCCGATGGCAGGAGGCTCCACCCACCTGCCCAGGACGCGTCTGCGCATGCACAGAAGCTTCTGTGCATGCGCAGAAGCATCGCACGTGTGCAAGCGCACACACAAACCGGTAGCAAAATCATTTAGAACCAACCACTGGTTGTAAGTCACTTTTTGTGAGACTGTTATAGCTCAGAACAATTATTCAATGATCCACTTTAAACATAAAGTGATAAGTCAGGTGAACCATTTTCCCAAAATCAGATTATCACCCATTTGTTGCCTTAAACAATATTTTATGTAACTGTTAGTTGGAGGAATCCTTTTACATAAAATTTGAACTAGTATTATCCACAATCTTCCTCAACTTATGTCCTCCAATTGTAATAGGGCTATAATTTCCAATATTTTAGGACAGAAAACCCAAGACAACCAAGATAATTCTTTAAAGAAAGATAATGCAATAAAGCAGAGCAGATCAGTTTCTCTGTTCTAAAAAATTAGAATCTCTCTCTCTCTCTCTCTCTCTGAATGTTTATACAGTAGTGGCCAAAATTGTGGAAATGTTTTGGTGTACAGTATTTTTGAGGTTTGATGGCTAATAACACCACTTTTTTGGGGAGAGTACCATAAAATTATATATCCTCTGTCCAGGTAACATGGGTTTTAGCCCAGTTTAGTCTTTTCAACCTTTGTTTGAGAGATAAAAGTGGCTTTTTTCATGGAATTCTAGATTTTAGGCCAAATTCCTGCAGTCTCTGCAGAACAGTCCTTGCACTCAACTTCACATTGCATTGCGCCATTTCATCTTGTATACACCCAGATGATTTTCTTCTGCCACGTAGGCACAGTCTCTTAATTCTTCTATCATCACTTGCTGTTGTGCACCTTTTCCTGCCTTTACCAGTATGGTTTTGTAGTGATTGAGTCTCTTTATACCTCTTCAAAAACTTAGAAATGCTACCTTTGGTTAATTTTTCTTCTAATTTCTTTATAACTGTAGCCTTGTTCACTTAATAATACTATTTTACATCACTTTCTGGGCGACCAGTCAACTCTTTGCACCATTACTTTAATTTTATTATGTTTTACAACCTCACTAAATGAAAGAACACCAAAAAACCCAACCAACTTGATAGTGATCACATAACACTGACAAATGTCCTCCTCTCAGCTTCAATACATGACATCAATAACTGAATCCTACTGTGATCTGATTGGCTCATTGCCAAAACAAAATGACACCTGATTGGCTCTCTAAACACTCATGCTCATTGGCTACAATCAGATGAAGGAAAGCTACCTGATATCAACCTAAGCAAGTTGTGCTTCCTTTTTCTGGTTATTTGGTTATAACCTTTCATAGAATACAGATAATTGAACAAACTTTGTTGCATTACATTCTTGATTAAATTATCTTTCCATTGATATATAATTTTATGGTACTACTCCAAAAAAAGTGGTATTATTAACCTCAAAAATACACTTTTCCCAAAAAGTTTCCACAATGATACCTCATGATTCTTGACAAATGTATCTTGTCTTTTTATGTACACTGAGAGCATATGCACCAAAGACAAATTCCTTGTGTGTCCAATCACACTTGGCCAATAAAGAATTCTATTCTATTCTATTCTATTCTATTCTATTCTATTCTATTCTATTCTATTCTATTCTATTCTATTCTCCATAGTGGGTGGAGCTAGCCTCCAAGATTGGGGAATGACACATTCTACAGCCAATTAGGACTGAGTCTGGAAAGCTATAAAAGCCAAATTCCTCTGATACTCCCCCTCTTTCGACTCAGTCTTAGTCAAGGACTTTGTGTCTCCCTAATTCTGTGTTTCTATTCAGCTTCTACATTTCAACCATTAACCGTGAGTGCTTGCCACACTACTGTCATCTGGGCGTGTGTGAGACAGCGTCAGGGTTTATCCCACAGCTGTCAGAGTACTGGGGTGTGTCAACCTTCCCTCATCTGGTGGCCTGGCCTTCAGGAAAGCGGGGACCCTGTCGCAGAAGCCTAGCGCTTGAGCGACTAGGCCAGGGTGGCCTGTGCCACGACCATGCGAGAGAGGCCTCTGGGATCGACTTCGTTGGTGACGTCTAGCGCAGAAGCTATCCGCTTGAGCGCTGTTTTTGGGCTCCTCTCTCGCCCCCGGCCATTAGCGGGCCTCGCGTCCCCGTGCCACATCGAGGGAACTGCCCGGCGGCCTGCGGCCTGTTTCCTGTGAGGACGACGGTTACGGCGACGGCCTCCGCTTGAAATTGCGGCTTTGGGCCTTTCCCGTTTGGCGCCAATCGACCCGATCAACTGACGGCTCCTCCCGGCCCCCACCCTCGCCGAGCCTTTCGCGCAGCCGCAGTCCACCCTCGTGACGTCACCTGCCTTCTGACGACGACGCCATCCCGGATTGCCGCCTGCGCAGCCGCAGTACTCACTCGGGCCGTTACTGGGCACAGCAGTCGGGAAGACAAGCCGCGCGGGCTAATCTTCGCCCACCGAGCCACGGCAGCTGCCCGCACCGGCCTGAATACTACCGGCGCTACAGCAGGCTTCAATCAGGCTCCGGCTTCTGCATAAAGCAGCTGCAGCCGGAGCGATCACACCCCCGACAGTCCTCACAAGCACTCCGATCCTTCATACTGCTAATTAGCGATGGCCAACAAGGCCAAGGCCGCAAAGAGCAGCTCCAGGTCTTCTAAAGACAGCAAGGACAAGCAGGGGCGAGCCAGGGGATCGGCCAGTAGAGACCGCTCTCCATTGCATCGGGGGACCAGCAGGGGTCGTTCCCCCCCCGCCACTCGGCACAGGACAGAGGCACACGCCCGTCCAGCCAGGGGGGGGATGAAAGGCGCAAGACACCAGACAGGCCCAGGGAGCGCACTCCCTCCCCCGTGCCCCTACCAGCCCCCTCGGCCAGTGGCTCTTCTGTGCCACCTCCAGCCAAGCCGACGGGGTCTCACTCTTCTGGGCGGTCCAGGCAGTCTTCAGGGGTCTTATCCCTAGATAACCCCGATCTGTGTTTGGGGGAAGGGGATATCTGGGAGGACCACAGGGCCCGGCCCAGCGCAGAACAGACCCCTCCTTCAGCAGCTGCCTCAGCCCATCTTCAGAGCCCAGAAGTCCAAGCACTCATTCAATTCGCCATTCAAAAGGGCATTGAAGCGGGCCTAAAGCGAGCCTCTTCCAAGTCCGCACTCCCTCCCAGTCCCAGGGCTCAGCCACGGGCCGCTTCTTTGGCTCAGGGCACCGAATCCAGCCAAATGGAGGAGGGGGAGGATGACCTAGCAGACACTCAGAGCTCACTTCGGGACCCTGAGGACTTGGAGCAGGAACTGGACCTCTCGGCTGATGAGGACATGGCACCTGAGACACCGGTATCAATGGGCCTATTCAACCCGGGCCTCTTTAAATCCCTGCTCCATAAGGCCAAGGCCACGGCCAAGGTTTCCTCTGCCTCGACCAAACCGACCGAAGAGGAGGAAGTGGACCCCCTGTTTGAGGAGACCACATCACAGGCCGAGGTCATACCAACACCTCGCCTGTTCGTGGACTCCGTTTTGAAGCAGTGGCAGGCCCCTTTGGCCGGGGCGGTGCCCACTACAGTGGACAAACGCCATTACAACGTCGATCAGGCCTTGGCGCAGCACCTCCCAATTCCTCCGATCGACCCACCCATCAAGGCCCTGTACACTACCGCACAAATGCCGGGGGATTCGGAGGAACTCCTGCGCCCGGAAGATAGGCGCACGGAGCAAGCCTTGCAGAGGGCACATCAATCTGCGGCTTGGGCCATCAGAGCTTCTTCCACGGCATCGTTCTTCTGCCGGATGTCGATCCGTTGGTTGAAGAGTCTGCAGGACCGCCTTCCGGACGCAGACACCAGAACCAGGCAGGACATCAACAAACTGATCGCTGCCAGCCAGTTCACGTCCGACGCGACACTCCAGGAATCGAGATTCGCGGCCAGAGCAATGGGCTCCACCATCGTGGCTCGCAGGATGCACTGGCTACGCAACTGGCCGGCGGACTGCCGCCACAAATGGCGGCTGGCAGTGGCCCCAGTGAAGGGTCAGTCTCTGTTTGGAGATGCCCTTGACCCCTATCTGGTGGAGTCAAAGGATAAAAGGAAGGTGCTGCCGAACGCCACCCGTAAGGCGCAGAGTAAAGCCGCCTCGACAGCCCCTTCCACCTCCTCCACCTTCCCCAGGCGCCCATACCGACAACCCTCCTACAACCAGGGCAGGCAGCAGTCGGGGGGTCGCCAGGGCCAGGGTCAGGATAGGCGCCGGGTGGAGAGTTCCAACAAGCGCCCTTTTCGGGGCAGCGGCGGTCGCCCCTACCGCCGCTACAAATAGGTACCACCACTCCTCCCATTGGGGGCCGCCTGCGTTTCTTCGCAGCTCGGTGGGAGGCCGTCACTACAGACGACTGGGTCCTCAGGACCGTCAGATCTGGTCTTTCTCTGGACCTAATCTCCACCCCTCCAAGCTTCTTCCTGCATTGCCCCCGCTCCTCCAACCCTAGAAAGCGGTCCCTTATGCTGGAGGCCATACAGCACCTGCTTGACATCGATGCAATCACTCGGGTGCCGGCAAATCAGCGGGGTCGCGGATTTTATTCAATCCTGTTTCTTGTTCAGAAGTCTTCAGGGGGGTGGAGAGCGGTGCTCGATCTTAAACGTTTGAATAAATACTTGCTTTACAAAAAGTTTAAAATGACTACCTTGCAGTCTATTCTCACTGGCATTCGACCGGGCGATCTAATGACGTCCATTGACCTGACGGAGGCCTACCTCCACGTCCCGATCTTCCCCGCACACCAGCAATTCCTTCGCTTTTGCTATTTAGACGAGCACTATCAGTATACGGCCCTACCATTCGGCCTATCTTCGGCTCCCAGGGTCTTTACGAAGATTTTGGCAGCCCTAGCGGCGCACCTGCGGGCCGTCCCTATCCGCCTTCAGTGTTATCTGGACAACATCCTGATCCAATCGTCCTCCCGGGAACAGGCCTCTCTGGATGTCCAACTAACACTGGAGCCCTCCGGGCGCATGGTTTTTCGGTTAACCTGGACAAGAGCCAGCTGGACCCCTCCCACAGGATACTCCACCTGGGCACCACCATTGACTCCCGGGAGGGCAGGGTATACCTTTCCCGGGAACGACAGGCCAGTCTGGCTGACCTCGCGGGGCAGGTGCTCCGGCTGGACAGGGTTCCCCTGAGCACCTTATCCTCGATGTTGGGCAAGATGATATCGGCCATCCATGTCACCCCTTGGGCTCAACTGCATTCCAGGGAGCTCCAATGGTTTCTCTTACCGTTTCAGCGCACCAACCGCAGCCCTTCATCTTCGAGGGTCCATCTACCTCGGTCGGTTCGAGTCTCCCTCCAATGGTGGCGGTCCAACGCGATCTCCATGGGGACCGAATTCCACGAGCCACAGCGCATCTCGGTGACCTCCGACGCCAGCCTTCGGGGGTGGGGAGCCCACTCCGGGCCACAGGTCGCCCAGGGGACTTGGTCTACGGCGGAGAGGGATCTCAGTATCAACTTTCTGGAGCTACGAGCAGCGTTCCTAGCCTTACAGCAGTTCCTGCCCCTCTTGTCCGGCCAGCATGTGCTCCTGTTGACCGACAATGTGACGGCCAAGGCTCACATCAACCGGCAAGGGGGCACGGTATCTCACCGCCTGATGGCGGAAGCCAGGTCGCTCGGACTCTGGGCCGAACAACATCTCGCGTCCCTCAGAGCGGAGCACATATCGGGAATCTCCAACCGCACGGCGGATTGGCTCAGCAGACACGAGGTGGACTCCACGGAATGGAGTCTCGACCAGGAACTATTCCTCGAAGTGACCAACCGTTTCGGACATCCCCTCGTAGATCTGTTCGCAACCCCACAAAATGCGAAACTGCCACGCTTCTTCTCCCGGTACCGGACCCACGGCGCGGAGGGGATGGATGCACTTCGCTGCCGATGGCCGAAGGGCCTTTTGTATGCCTTTCCGCCGTTGCCGGTCATTCCGCAGGTAATCCGCAAGATCCTCCAGGAGCGGGCGGAGGTCATTCTCCTGGCCCCGCACTGGCCGCGGAGGACCTGGTTCGCGGACCTTCGATCACTTTCCATCGAACCGCCCTGGCGGATCCCTCCGACAGAGTCGTCGCTCTGCCAGGGGTCAGTACGGCACCCGGACCCACACTGGTACCAACTGACCGCCTGGCGCTTGAGCGGTGCACTCTAACGATTCGCGGGGTCCCGGAGGTGGTCATCCAAACTCTCCTGTTGTCACGACGAGCCTCTACGGTGCGTATTTACAATTCCACCTGGCGTGCGTTCTGCGCATGGTGCGCCACGGCAACCGTCTCCCCGCTGGACCTGTCGGTCATGCAGGTCCTCCTGTTTTTACAATCTGGTCTTGATAAAGGTCTCGTGCCCGCTACCTTAAAACGCCAGGTAGCCGCACTTTTGATGGTGCTGTCAGGTCAGGGGACGGAACCCTTGTCACACCACCCCTTGATCCATCGTTTTCTGCGGGCGGCGTCCATCATTTCACCGCCAGTGGTCCACCGTTATCCTACTTGGGACCTCCACACGGTACTTCTCTCCTTAACCAAGGGCCCGTATGAGCCATTGGTGTCGGCGCCCCTTCAACATTTGACGGAGAAGGTGATATTCTTGGTCGCCATCACTTCAGCGCGTCGCATTTCAGAATTGGCGGCCCTCTCGGTCCGGCCTGACCTCTGTCGCTTTTCTTCGGACAGGGTTACCCTTCGCTTAGACCCGGCATTCATCCCCAAGGTCAACAGTCCGTTTCATCGGGGCCAGGACATCGTGCTCCCGGCCTTCTGTCCGGGGCCCTCTCAGGACATAGGAAGTGATCTGTCATCACTTGACGTTCGGCGTGCACTGGAAATATACCTTCAGCGCACGGCGAGTTTCCGCCGCACTGAAGCCCTCTTCGTCGGGGTGTCACCGTCAGCCATGGGGAGAAAAGCCTCCCCGGCTATGGTGGGACACTGGATTCGAGCCGTAATTTCATCAGCGTACCGCGGGGTGGGTTTGCAGTGTCCGGACCGGATAACGGCCCACTCCACGAGAAGCGCAGCAGTCACGGCGGCGTGGTCCGTCTCGGCCTCTCTCGAGGAGGTGTGTAGAGCAGCCACCTGGGCCTCTCCGACAGCCTTTATTAGACATTACAGGCTGGACAGATTTGCTTCGGCAGAGGCGAACTTTGGTCGTCGCGTATTGTTGGCGGCGGTACAACCGGGGGTTTCCGATTTGGATTCTGTGTGCCCCCCCTAGGGACGATACGCTTTGGCATGTCCCAATCTTGGAGGCTAGCTCCACCCACTATGGAGAATGAGACGTTGTCTTCTTGCTGAACGTCCATTCTCGTAGGGTGGAGCTAGCCTCCAAGTCCCGCCCTGTGTGAGGGTGAGGTGTTTGTGTAGGGAGTACACGGGAGTCTGGACTGGTACTTCGTCTCAAGAGGGGGAGTATCAGAGGAATTTGGCTTTTATAGCTTTCCAGACTCAGTCCTAATTGGCTGTAGAATGTGTCATTCCCCAATCTTGGAGGCTAGCTCCACCCTACGAGAATGGACGTTCAGCAAGAAGACAACGTCTCATTCTATTCTATTCTATTCTATTCTATTCTATTCTATTCTATTCTATTCATTTTGGCTACTACTGTATGTATATATGTGTATATGTGTAAGTATGTGTATGTGCGTATACACTCAGAAAGACAAGCAATTTTTGTTTTGTTCAGATAATAAAAGTACTGCTTTGAAGCTAAACGTAAACATAAACAACTTTAAATTAGTCAAACTATTGGTCTATCCATATCTACTAGCACTTGTTTACCTCTGAAGTAGTCTTCAAACCAGGGGTGAAATTCAAAATTTTTCCCTACTGGTTCTGTGGGTGTGGCTTGGTGGGCATGGCAGGGGAAGGATACTGCAAAATGTCCATTCCCACCCCACTCCAGGGGAAGGACACTGCACAATCCCCATTCCCTCCCCACTCCTGGGGGAAGGATATTGCAAAATCTCCATTCCCACCCCACTCTGAGGCCAGCCAGAGGTGGTATTTGCCGGTCCTCTGAACTACTCAAAATTTCCGCTACCGGTTCTCCAGAACCTGTCAGAACCTGCTGAATTTCACCCCTGCTTCAAACCTTTTAGTTGGCATTCTCACTTATAGGATTACTCTTCACTTTCCTCTGTAAAGCCTCTAAAGGGGCTATAAAGAAATAAATGGAAAATGGGTTATTTCTTCCCACTGAACAAAACCTAACATATTTTTCACTAAATATGTTTCACATTCAACTACTGAATGTTAATGACTGAAGTCTCTCTCCAACCTAAGCCACTATCATAATTACTACAGCCCTACAGGATCAAATTAAAAACCTATCTAACTTAAGATTTTGTTGTCCACCAGTAGGTCATCAACCAGTGGGATCTGACAGTACTAACCCATTATTCTCAGATTTTTCTTAATCTGAGGCATGTTTTTCTTTTTATATTGAAAGCAGCATATAGCTATCATGACCAAGAACTATTGATAGTTTTGCCTTCCATGAAATTCAGTCTTGAATCATTTACATTATGTCTGTTTGTCACATTTTTCTGACAGCTAAATTTGTAGTTTATTCTGTCTAATAAAATGTGGAACATAGAATAACAGAGTTGGAAGGGACCTTGGAGGTCTTCTAGTCCAACCCTCTGCTCAAAGAGGAGACCCTATACCATTTCAGACAAAGGGCTGCCCTGTCTCTTTTTGAAAGCCTCTGTGATGGAGAACCCACAACTTCTGAAGGCAAGCCATTCCATTGGTTGATTGCTCTCACCATTAGGAAATTTCCCCTAAGTTGCTTCTCTCTTTGGTTAGTTTCCATCCATGGTTTCTTGTCTTACCTTCTGGTGCATTGGAAAATAGATTGACCCCCTCATCTTTATAGCAGCCCATCAAATATTAGAACACTGCTATCATGTCTGCCCTAGTCCTTATTTTCACTACAATAGACATACATGATTCCTGCAATCGTTCTTCGTATGTCATCAATGATATCATTCTCCAAATTTTCCACTACACAGATAATGTTGGATTGTAATATTATTTGTGAAAAACAAAAATACGTGTGTGTGTGTGTGTGTGTGTGTGTGTGTGTGTGTGTGTGTCTGTCTGTCTGTCTGTCTGTCTGTCTGTCTGTCTATGGGCATGCACACATACACATGAAATAGAACAAGTGAAGGTCAGCTATTGATTGCATTGATTAGGATGCTTTGGTACTTATTAACTGTGTAAACCCTGCATGAATGAGTCCTTCGGGAGTTGGGCGGCATAGAAGTGTGAACAAATAAATAAATGAATGAATGAATGAATTAACTGTGACCACAAGTCAAGACGATTATTTATAAATAACACTCTAATTGAGCTCCACTAAAATTAGATGTTGGCTCAGAATACCAGAGTATCATTTAGGAACCTAATGAATAAATAACTCTAATGTTACTTGGTTTATAATTAAGAATCTAATTTTCTTGCAGGATCCTCTCAGAGTAGAACAATATTTCAACTTCCTGAGTTCTGTGAATATATTTAAATGGAAGATATATGGTCAATATATTATTTAGACCAAGAAAGATAGGAGAGCACAATCTTCCTTACTTCCTTTTCTTGTTACTAATCTTCATACCAGAAAATAATGTGGTATAGGTGACAGTTTTCCAGTGGTTGGAAATGTCTATGCAAGGTAAAAATAATGATTTTTCCAGTTGAATGCCTAAGCTGATAAAATTTATAAGTTACCTACAACATACTTCTCAACAGTGTGAGCTGAAAATTGTCTGCAGAATTCTGCCTTTTTGTATGTTTCTCCATAAAGAATCGATTTGGTGCTGCATTTGCTATATATATTTTTCTGTCCGTTTTTTCATTTACTTGTATAGGAAGAGTAATTTAAACATTCTAGAATATTATAAAACACTTTAAGTTAATCAAAATAGTAAATAAAGGCCAAAACTGGGATATAACATGAATGTTGACATTTAGACATGCACCCTGCAATTGTTAAGAAAGCTAGGAGAAATTTCTTAGGCTCAAAGGTGATATTCATGGAATATGAAGTGTAAAAGAACTTGGGTGCCTTCAAGTTATTTCATGGATAATTTTAAAAAATTAAAAACATAGCAGACACTAGCAGATAATAATACAAAGGTACCTGATGGTCCAAAATTTATTTATTTAATACAATTTAGTGACTGCCAAACTCCAGAATGCTGTTGCTGGCTTACATTTTAAAAAGTAAGACAATTAACAGAGAAAAGAAAGCTCTTAAGTAACCAGACAAGCCTTATAAAGCTCTCATCTTTCAGGGTCTCAGTTATCACTCTACCCCTTTGGTCACCTAGGAGATAGTAAGATTTTCAATGAATTTTTAAATGTCATCAGGATGAAATTTATACAGATCACTGGGGGATGCTGTTCCAGAAGAGCAGAAACTGCATAGGAGAAGGCATACTTTCTGAGTTCCAGTACATGACATTTTTTTAAGGGACCCAAATCAGTTCCATTTATAATGCCATGATGTTAAAAAAAACATATTGAGACTCTAGAAAGAGTGCAGAGAAGAGCAGCGAAGATGATTAGGGGACTGAAAGCTAAAACATATGAAGAGCAATTGCTGGAATTGGGTATGTCATTTTAATGAAAAGGACTAGGGGTGGCATGATAGTAGTGTTCCAATATCTCAGAGGCTGCCACAAAGAAGAGGGAGTCAAGCTATTCTCCAAAGCATCTGAAGGCAGGACAAGAAGCAATGGATGGAAACTAATCAAGGAGAGAAGCAACCTAGAACTAAGGAGAATTTTCCTGACAGTCTGATCAATTAATCATTTGCCTCCAGAAATTGTGAATGCTCCAACACCAGAAGTGGGCTTCAGCCGGTTCGCACTGGTTCAGGTGAACCGGTTTACTTTTTGCCCAGTTTGGAGAACTGGCTAATCCCACCATGGGCTGGCCCCGCCCCTCTTGCCCCTCCCAGGAGTCTCCCCACGGCCTGTTTTGAAGTTCCAGGGTGGTGCAGGAGGCCTTCCAGGCTCAAAATGGGGCACAGGGGGCATTGTGCAGCTCCCCATGTCCCATTTTGCCTTCCAGGGTAGTGCAGGACAGGAGGCCTTCCAGGCCCCAAACCCTTGCTCTAGGGTGAGTTGGGAATGGGGATTTTGCATTTTGCAGTCGAGAACCAAACAACAAAGTTGTTTAAACCTGTGTAATATGACAAGTATTACAATGACAATACTAAGAACAGGAAAAAACAACAACATCAACCCCATCACTGACACCCTTATCCCCAGTCGGCCAGAGAACAATAGAAGGAATGTTGGGGACAGAAAAACAGAATGTAATGTCAAATATAGAAACCATACAGACAACAATAGTAGCCATTCAGGAAACAATGTTAAAAATGCAGGAAACAATGTCCCAAACCCATATAGAATTGAAAGGAGATATTAATAAAATGGACAATAGAATAGAGACAATACAACAAACAATTGAGAAAAATGAAGAAAGAATAAAGACAGTGGAAGTGAGGTTCGAACAAATGGAAAAAGTGGAGGTAGTAGAAAAAAATTGATGGCAATGAATAAGAAACTGGGAGAATCAATTATTCATTTAGAAATGTTAACAGATTAACAGAGTTGGAAGGGACCTTGCAGGTCATCTAGTCCAACCCCCTGCCCAAGCAGGAGACCCTACATCTGCCTCTACCTAGGATCAAACTTATAACCTCCTGATTATGAGGCAAGAGCTCTACCTCTAGGCCAAGTTGTAGGAGCATTGTTCCATTTAAGATTTCAGAATGTAATGGAAGAAAAGGAAGATCTGGGTACCATTATGGCAGAGCTGATAGCGGGAGTGTTACAAAAAAGATAGGCAAGAAATGTTATCGGAGATTGATGAAGTATATCGAATTCATACAAATTATGCTAGGCACTATAGACTGCCACGAGAAGTCCGTATAAGAATTACGAGAAAGTCAGAGACATAATCTATAAGATTACTAGAGATGACCCTATGATTTATAAGGATAAAGAAATGCAAACATTAAAACAAATCCCAAAAAGAGTAAGAGAGCAGAGAAGAGATTATAAATTCCTCACTACACAGCTGATTAAAAGAAATATATTATTTAGATGGTTAATACCAGAAGGGATATTAGTAACGTGGCAGTCTTGGCAACTTTAAGATGGGCAAACTTCATGCTGCCTGGGGAATTCTGGGTATTGAAGTCGATGCACCTTAAAGTTGCCAAAGTTGAGAAGCATGGGTCTACACTAGAGTTTAGGATTTTCCATTCCTCTTTTATATAGAGTTTGGTGCAATTAAATAAATCAGTTGTGGTTTCATTAACAAATAGTGATTAAAACTATATGAACCATTACTGGACTTTTTGTGAGAAACTGAAATTAAAAGTTGATCTGGGCTTTGATGATTAAATAAGGGATTATGGAAATAATGTAGACAAATGTTAATCTTAGAATAAGAGTTTGATATATATTTTTACTTATATCTGTACCAAAGAAAGTTGGAAGTCATTCTTTTTCAGTTTTCCTTCTTTTCCTCTTTCTTTCTTACACTTTCACTCTTTTTCTTTCCTGAGCCTTTTCTTTTTTTCAAATCTGTTTTTTATTTGTTTACCTCTTAGCTTTGTATTTTTTTTATGTATGAAGGATCAAATACGCAGCCATTATAATTCTACACTCCTTATTTACAGAAATCATATCAAAATTTAGAATGAAATCCACTGGGAGCCATCTCATACAACGCAGGCTCTGAGTCCCTCTAACCAAAAAGTGTTTATCGATAGAAGAGAATATTTGTAGCTTAGGGTTGAACTGTGGGTTCCTTGGTGCTCTCTGAGCTTGATGGTTTTCTTGCACATGTTTCATTACCAAACTAGGTAACATCATCAGTACTAGAAAGGAATAGAGTTTGCTCTTATTTTCATATACTAGTGGCTTACTCTGTCAGTGTTGATCAGTTGCTTCACAAAAAGTGTTTTGATTGGTGCCGGGTCTCTACAGCTTCAGACGGAGAAGGCTATTCTGCATCCCCCCCCTTCAAATGTTCTTTAAAATACAGAGTTTCCCAGCATTCCTTTGGGAACCTCCAATAGGCAAACTGTGGTTAATCATCCTAAAATGAATCGTCTTTATCTGGAGCTGTTTGCTGGGGAGGTGTGTAGCTAAAAGTCAGTCTACATTTAGTGTACATCTGACTTTGGGGATATTTCTTCATAACCAAACAAAAGTGTATTTTCTGTGCAGTTCACACCCCTTGTTTGCTGGATCTGGATGTCACAAAGCAAAGCCCACATTTTGTAATTAATCCCGGTGCCCCATTTTCACTGGCAGAGTGCTGCAGAAGGCTGAGTGCTGTCCCGCCCCTTGGCCACACCCACCCTGGCCACACCCTCCCAGCCAGTCATTAGGACAGAGAACTGCTTGTTAAATTATTTGAATCCCATCACTGTGACACTGGAAGTTTTAAAGAAGAGATTGGACAACCATTTGTCTGAAATGGCATAGGGTTTCCTGCCTGAGCAGGGGGTTGGACTAGAATACCTCCAAGGTCCCTTCCAACTCTGTTATTCTGTTCTGTCTGATCTTACTAGACATGAAGAAACAGTTAGCAGTAGATGTCCTCTCAGATAGGCAGGGCCTATACCAGTGATGGCGAACCTTTTTTTCCTCGGGTGCCGAAATAGTACACACACGCGCTATCGCACGTGTGCGCGTGCCCACACCCATATTCAATGCTCCCCCATGCACCCCTGCTCCCCCATTTCCTGACTTCCGGTGGATCCAGTAGGCCCATTTTTTGCCCTCCCCAAACTCCAGAGGCTTTCTTGGAGCTTGGGGAGGGCAAAAACGCCCTCCCCTGCCACCCTGGAGGCCCTCTGGAGTCCAAAAACGCCCTCCCAAAGCCTCCATGCGAGCCAAAAATCAGCTGGCGGGCGCCCACATGCACGCTGGAGCTGAGCTAGGGCAACAGCTTGCGTGCCAGCAGATATGGCTCCGCGTGCCACCTGTGGCACCCGTGCCATAGGTTCGCCATCACGGGCCTATACTATGAAGGACTTGATAATCGGCACCTTTAATTGTACCCAGAAGTGCTATAACATGTGCAGCCTATAAAACAGTGGTAGCTCATGGGCAAAGTGTGACATGCCCAACACAGCTATAACTTCTGAATTGTCTTCAAGGGCAGCCCCAGGTAAAACACATTGCAGTAGTCTATTTGTGAGGAGACTAGGTCATTAGTGAATATCTGAAAGATCTAGGAAATTGGATGCACCACATGAATCTGTGCAAGGCTTTCTCGGTCCCAGCAGCCGCCTGCTCTTTCAGCAGGGGCTATGAGTTTGATTCCACCCCTACAGAAAATTTTTTCTTCAGAAAGGAAGTATGGTAGTTTTTCCAGCCCTGCTTATTTGCTGCAGTCAGACGATTAAATTTTCCTTCTCACTGTTATCAGACTAAAAGTTCCACTGAAATCACAGAGCTAGAAGCTGGTTTAATTGGTATGAATTATCTGTAGTAAGTATAGGTGTGATATGTGTCCATTTTAATGAACAGTAACAGATTAGAACTCAGCCTTATTGACCTAAATAATTCTCTGCATTGTATTTTAGCTCAAGCAAACAGCAGCGGAGAGAGGAACACATCTGCAGCCCTCTTCTCTCTCCCCTCCCCCCCCCAAAAGAAGCCATCTCCAGCTACATAAATCATATAGTTTAACATCTTTGCATAAACTCTTTCAGGCCATCCTATTATTATAACTCAAGCCTACCGTTTCAAAAATATAAACAGCAGGTTTGAGGGTTGTTGTTTTTTCCCCCTTTTCTTTTGCTTCTGTAACTAATTCAACAGAGTGTTGTGTTGGACTCAGGCACATAATAGTAGCTTTCCCATCTGGCCAATTAAGTCCAGTATTTCCATTTACACCCGTCGGGGTTGTGCTCCCAAGACCGGGCCAACAATCCCCTCCAGGCTCCATTACACATCTAAAAAACAAAAAGAGAGAAACCTGCCTTCTGCTAGGTTACGTATTACTAAGCTGGCTGATTCCTTGTGAGTCATATGTAGCTGTAAGAAAATTGAAAGTGATGGCACTGTAGAATCTGTTTATCTGCTTAAGCAGAAGTATTTGGCCTTTTTCCATGCTAGGACTCAAGGCTAGATTGTTTAGATTTTCCATTGTCTTGTTCCTTCCTTCCTTCCTTCCTTCCTTCCTTCCTTCCTTCCTTCCTTCCTTCCTTCCTTCCTTCCTTCCTTCCTTCCCTTCCTTCCTTCCTTCCTTCCTTCCCTCCTTCTCTCTCTCTCTCTCTCTTTCTTCTTTCTTTCTTCTTTCTTCTTTCTTTCTTTCTTTCTTTCTTCTTTCTCTCTTTCTCTTTCTTTCTTTCTTTCTTTCTTTCTTTCTTTCTTTCTTTCTTTCTTTCTTTCTTTCTCTCTTTCTTCCCTTTTCTCCCTGCACACTGATTCACTTTTAACAAGATTTCATCCTCACCTAAATCCAGGTTATTGGCCTGTACCAGGAGAAAGAAGACTTTTCCTTTCAGTAAATCTGAACTTGATCTGAAACAGTGATGTAGTTTCTTCCCTGTTCCACCACTGTAAATGCAGCATAACTCTATTTGGTCATGCCTAGTACATATAAAACCCTATGCTGTTTTCCCCAGGGGTGGGTTCCACTTACCTTCGCCACCGGTTCGCATCGCGACGTTTCGCACAGAAAAGGAAAATACTTCAAAACAGTAAAAAAATTGCTAATTTTTTTTTAAAAGATGGCGGTGCCCACACACCATCACTGGCTGATCCAGTTCAGTGATGTCACCAGCGGGTCACTACCGGTTCAGGCGATCTGGTCCGAACTGGGAGGAAGCCCCCCTGGTTTCCCCCCTCAATTTCCCTACTGACCCTTTGGCATACAATGCACATTTGTTTTCTTGCTAATTGTTAGACCAGTGGTTCTCAACCTTTTTTTGGCCGTGCCCCACCTAAGCATCTCTAAAATCCTGATGCCCCCCCCCCCATATGGCATATAATTCTTACTATTCAAAAAGTGAACTCCTACTCACACTGCAGTGGTTTGAATGCAGTACTGCAGGCTACTTCTGCTGACTGCCAGCTGCCAGCAGTTTGGCAGTTCGAGTCTCACTAGCTCAAGGTTGACTCAACTGTCCATCCTTCCAAGGTCGGTAAAATGAGGACCCAGATTGTTGAGGGCAATATGCTGACTCTGTAAACCACTTAGAGAGGGCTGTAAAGCACTGTGAAGTGATAAATACCGTATTTTCCGGCATATAAGATGACTTTTTACCCCTTGAAAATCTTCTCAAAAGTCGGGGGTCGTCTTATACGCCAGGTACTGAAACTTCCGAGCCAGGGGGGGGGCTCAAAAACGGCTGCGGCCGCATCCCTGCCTTCCCAGCATATTCTATATTTTAACTGGAAAAGTTGGGGGTCGTCTTATACGCCCAGTCGTCTTATACGCCGGAACATACGGTAAGTCTAAGTGCTATTGCTATTAAGAGACAAATTAGAAATAAGAGTTGGAGGATGTTTATCATTATGCTCAAAAAATTCAAGAGATTTATTCTGTGGAAGATACAGCACTAAGAACAAAGGGGCATTGAACAGAGGCAGGGGGTCTAGTGAAGTTTCCAAGAGGATGGACAGAATTCAAATGGGTTTACCATGAATCAATTTCATTTTGAATCAATAGGCAAATTGGATATAGCATTTTCTATAATATTACATCATATTTTGAGTTGCAGTTCTCTAGTCAGAACCGATTACAAAAACAGAAAAAGTGCATATACATATATTGGTAAATTAATGTACATTGAAAAAGCATCCTATTACAGATACTCATGAAAAATATTTGGAGATATAATTTGCAGACTTTGACATGATTGTTTTCCTTAAAAATATCAGTGATGCACAATGAAAAGAGCTAACACTGAAAAATGAAAGACTGAAAGAAACACAAATTGAGAGATTCACCCATCTTCACTAAAAGTTGCATCAAGATATAAATCAGTACAGTCCCTAACTTTCCCCTGCTTCTCATCCATGCAGGTACATAGACACATATACCCATACCATCTGGAAGCTAATTTAAAGGTAGTTTAAATACTCTGAAAGATGTAACACTGGAAAGATCACTGAAACAGGATCCCATTGATTGAATATTGTTATTCTGCCACTCTGTTATTCTGTTGTGTATTTCTGATCTCATCCCCACTCCAGCATAATTGTTATTCCATTCTTCCTCGTGTCATTATATCACTAAAGCCAGAGTGTACACAACTTTACTGAATAAGAGTTAGTCTTCTATCTTCATAATAATAGCAATAGCACTTAGACATATACCACTTCACAGTGCTTTACATCCCTCTCTAAATGGTTTACAGCAAGAGTGTCAAACTGGGGCCCGTAGGCCAATGCATCACACGCAGGCCATGCCCACTCCAGCTCCACAAAGGTAAAAAACATTGCGATACATCACAATACGTCATGTGACGCGATCGAGTTTGACACCCGTGGTTTACAGAGTCAGCATATTGCCCCCAACAATATCAGTCCTCATTTTACCAGACTCAGAAGGATGGAAGGCTGAGCCAGTCAGTATTGAACTCTTGGCAGTGGGCAAAGTTAGCCTGCAATACTGCATTCTAACCACTATGGCTCCTAGTTCATCATAGTTGATGAACAGCCTGCAATACTGCAAAGTTAGCCTGCAATACTGCATTCTAACCACCGTGGCTCCTAGTTCATCATAGTTGATAAACAGCAAGTTTTTCCCTGTCAGCGTTTTGAGTAACGCATCCGCCAAAAGCAGAACTCCAAGGCAGGTAGATTCCTCAAAGAACACATTTATTGGATACATCATATCGGCACAGCTAGTGAAAACCAACTCTAAAAGGTCCCACAGTTTTTCCCTAATTAAAAGAGCAAATATCCCCGTCCCCAGATGTCACCGGTCACATTGTCCAATGAAAGTAGCTGGCAGGCTGCTTTCACTCCTCTCCTCCTTCAACTGCCACCTGTTGGGATGACCTTGGTTCCCACAAGAAAACTTTTTGTTTTGACTGTTAGCCAGCCTATCTATTTCCTCCTCCCTTCCCCCTCTAGGAGTTATGTCAACTATGAGGCAGTAGAAGATGGCTTCAGCCAGGTTTGCTTCAGAGTTGACATCTCTAGCCAGCTTCAAATGAAACATCACAGTATGGTCAGCTACCCAAACTTTGTTCTGAAGAATATTCAGCTATTGCAGCAAAGTAACATCTGCAGGGTAAACAGGATGCTGGCATATTTAATTGGCTTTTTATAATCTAGCACACTGAGGAGTAAAACTGAAGAAAAACAGTTAGACAGATCCCTATCGTCAAATTGCTAGTGTTTGTTATATAACATTAATCCATGCACAGCTCTTTTATTTTCTTTAAGCATTTGATTAAAACGAAGTTCAAGGAAGTTTTCAAAGGACATCAGCTAATTGGAACTATAAGCTGCCCTTGTGGTGTTGCCTTCTGACTTCAATGAGATGCTATTATTCCTGGGTGTTCTTTGTGTTTTAAATGAACAGCCTGTGTTTAGTTCTAACAGCTGTACAGACTAAGGACGTGCTTATTAAAACAGAGTTGGAAAAATATATACGAAGAGGTCAGGGGTGTCAAAACATCTGTGCAAATATGAAAAGGTAGAACATGCTTCATGATCTTGTGATACATTTTCTGTTACTTTGGCATCATTGGGCTGTCACGGTGTGATTTATTGCCTGTTACATGTATATGCAGGGAGATGCATCCCTATTTAATATAATGGTTCATTCCTGCGCACGTGATTGATATGTTCTTGTACGCCTGTGTGCATTCCAAACTCCATTCTTTCCTTCTTCTCCTGGCTTCCGATGAGAGAAGTCACATTTTATATCAGACATGTAATTAATTAGGATTTATTGTTTTTGTACCGAAATAAATATTTTAATTAGTACTTTAAACTACGGTTTCTTTTCTAATGTCAGAATTCCGGGAAAAGATCAAACATCACCTCTGTGAGATTTATTCTCACTCCATCATGGGCCTTATCCATAGGTTACTTATGAAGTCATCAGACAATGTTTACGGATTTATAAGCAAGCAAGGAACGTTAACAGGACTAGCAGAATGAAGAATATAGTTAACAGGACATGGGATTTCTCAAGAGTTATGCAATGTTTAAATGGCAAACAGAAATACAAAAATGGAAGTTGTTTATTTAATTTCCAGAGCTGCCCATCTCAGTCAATGACCATTGATTGTTGTTGTCCATTATGATTTATAAAATGCTATGAGAGCTACCTAACAATCAGCACCAAGAAAGGAGCACAATAGCTTGTGTGTTAGGATGCTGCATTGGAATTTAGCAAGCCCACATTCAAGACCTGAGGGCTGCCGAAGGATGGGATGAGCTCCCATCCTTCACTCCATCTCCAGTTGGGGACGTGAAAGGAGTCCCCAACTGGGCATCCCCCAGGCAACGGTGATGTCATCGCTAATCCTTTCAACCTGGCAGTGCCTCAGGGCTTCTGAGACGAGTGTGATGCAAGCACTAAAACAGCACCAGTACAAACTGTAATGATGAAAAAATTATGAGGCAAAATTTATTCCTAGTCCAGAAACTACATTATCTACTTCAGCTATTCTTTTTACCCATATATAATCCCTGGTTTATATTAGTAGTATGAATGTGTATATTTATATATTTATTTATTTATTTATTTATTTGTGAGATTTATATACCACCTCACAATGCAAGCACTCTCTAAGCGGTTTACATCAGTAAGCAATATATATTTATATTGGCCCCAACAATCTGGGTCCACATTTTACCTACCTCGGAAGGATGGAAGGCTGAGTCAACCTTGAGCCGGTGAGATTTGAACCGCTGACCTGCGGATCACAGTCAGCTAAAGTGGCCTGCAGTACTGCCTTTATATGATACATATCCAGAATCATTGTTAGATGCCTGTAACTTCCACAACCAATATGTAAGTATGATTATGTCACCATAGCAAGGGTGGGTTCCTCTCAGTTCGGACCGGATCGCCTGAACTGGTAGCAACCCGCTGGTGATGTCACTGTCGATGCTGTTCCGTGCGTGCCACCATCTTTTTTGTGGATTTTTCCCCTTACACGGATTGAAAAAGAGCCCTCCTGCCTGCCCATGGGTGAATACCAACCTTTATTTCTTTGCCCGAAGCACAGCTGATGAGCTCCTCAGCGGTGTTTCAGGCTAATTCCTGCTTCTGAGCATGCGCGGAAGTGAAATCGCGTGAGGGGACATGCACGCACATGAGCGTATCAAGTGCGCGCAAAATGTCACAATGCGAACCGGTGGCGAAGGTAAGTGGAACCCACCCCCGCACCATAGGTATAATTTATGTAATCATTTCAATCCACAGCACCTCAAACACAGTATGTGGGCACTGACCCCTTTCCAGGGGAGTCAATGCACACAAAAAGCTGCCTGTAATGAAGAGGTAATTCGCATATGCATGGGCTGCACTTCCCTTCTGAATAGTGGAAGAACCACCAAGAATTTCCATGCCAGTCTTAGCCAGAAATGATAAATTCAGGGGTGATGAATGAGACCAGGCAAGCCCTATCTGAGAAGGTTGTCAGATTGCAAAGACAGAATGCAAGTAAGATAGAACGGAGGCTAGATAAGCAATCATATGAAGAAAGAATAGGGCAAAGTTGAACCTGTAGCTCATTTTGGAGAACCACACTTGTTTCTTTTTTTCATAATCACTAGCCCTGGGTTCAACAAACTATGTGCTAGCCTTAGGATCCCAATCAGTTATGTTTTTAAAAAATCTATCCAACATGCTTCAGCCAAACTCAGCTATAACGCTACCTAAGAAAAATTTACTTTGCTACTTATGTCTCTAAAATAAAGCTAGGAATGACTTTCTGCTGTTATTTACAATAAACAATAACCATACAGATCTAGCAAGATTAACACAAATGGATAGCCAAAAGAAAACACTTTAAACAAGAAAAGCTATTGAAATCAGTAAATAAATTATTCACTCGCTAAACCTAGAACTAAGGAGAAATTTCCTGACAGTTAAAACAATTAATCAATGGAACAATTTGCCTCCAGAAGTTGTGAATGCTCCAACACTGGAAGGTTTTAAAAAAGAGACGGGACAACCGTTTGTCTGAATGGTATAGTTTTTCCTGTTTAAGCAGGGGGTTGGACTAGAAGACCTCCAAAGTCTTTTCCAACTCCCTTATTCTGTATTCAATCCTGGGAAGATTTCTCCAAAACTGCAGTCTCTCATTCTCATTCTCTCTCACTCTCACTCTCTCTCTCATACACACACACTCACATAGACATTTTAATTCCCAAGTCTAAACATACAATTCAGCCACCTGTGCTGTCTGGCACAGTTTCCATTCTCTTACTCTTGGTTTTACATGACTTCTCTTCGTGGTGGTGGTGGTGGTGTTGATATCCAGGGACTTGAAGGAGGCTTTCAACCAGGGGTGAAATGCTGCCAGTTCAGAAGGGCTGGTCAGTCGTTGCAGAGCCGATGGAGCTGGCGGCAGTTGCGGCGCGAGGCTTCTCCCGCCCGCTTCCCCCGCCCACCTGGATGCCGCCATTTGAGTTCTTCTATGCTCTGTGCATGCACAAAGCGTTCTGCGCATGCACAGAGCATTCTGCGCATGCACAGAGCATAGAAGAACTCAAATGGTGGCATCCAGGCGGGTGGGGAAAGCGGGCGGGAAAAGCCCCATGCTGCGACCTCCGCCAGCTCCATCAGCTCTGCAACGACTGACCGGCCCTTCCAAACCGGCAGCATTTCACCCCTGCTTTCAATGTGTCTTTGTATTGCTTCCTTTGTCCCCCATGTGATCGCTTTCCTTGAGACAGCTCACCATAGAGGAGCTGTTTGGGGATGTGATGGTCTGGCATCCTTGCAACATGGCCTGCCCAGCGTGTCTGGGCTTTCATCAGCAGGGTGTGAATTGATGGCAGGCCTGCCTGGAGAGGACTTCTGTGTCTGGCACCTTATCCTGCCACCGGATCCTCAGAATTCTATGGAGGCAGGTCATGTGGAAGTGGTTCAATTGCCTAGCATGCCTCCTGTATACAGTCCAAGTCTCACTGGCATATATCAGGGTAGTACTACTGCTCGGTAGACTTTGAGCTTTGTAGCAAGGCTTATTCCACGTTGGTCCTACACGTTGGTCAGTAGTCTGCCAAATGCAGAGCTTGCCTTGGCGATTCTGCAGCTGACCTCAATATCAATTGTCACTGCACGGGAGAAGGTGCTGCCAAGGTATGTAAATTGGTCCACTGCTTGCAGCTTTTGTCCCTTCACTGTGATGGTGGGCTCTTGGTATTTGGCTTTCAGAGCTGGTTGATGCATCACTTCGGTCTTCTTTATGTTGATAAGGAGGCCAAAGTTGTCGCATGCTGCTGCAAATTTGTCCACACTGGCTTGCATTTCCTACTCTGATCCAGCATTCAGGGCACAATCATCAGCAAATAGGAGGTCACGTAGCACAGTCTCCTTTATCTTGGTGACAGCCTGGAGTCTTCGCAGGTTGAACAGTTTCCCATCGGTCCTGTATCTCAGGCTAACTCCCAAGGAACTGTTCTGGAAGGCATCTGACAGCATGGCTGAAAACATTATGCTGAACAAGGTCGGTGCCAACATGCACCCTTGCTTGACACTGTTTGTAACAGGAAAGGCCTCTGAAGTTTCTCCGTCATCCAGAACACGGGCCGTCATACCATCGTGGAACTGACGTACCATCAGGATGACTCTATCAGGGCACCCAAATTTTGACATGATGCGCCACAGACCTTCATGACTGACAGTGTCAAAAGCCTTAGAGAGATTCACGAAGGTGGTGTACAATTCACAATTCTGCTCTTGACACTTCTCTTGGAGCTGTCGGGCTGTGAAGATCATGTCCACAGTGCAACACTCTTTGAGGAAACTGCACTGTGCCTCAGGTAATAAACCCTGTTCCAGATGGTCAGTCAGGTGGTTCAGCAACACTCGTGCAAGGATCTTGCCTGCAATGGAAAGCAGTGATATTCCTCTATGATTGTCACAGACTTGTCGATTCCCTTTCCTCTTGCAAAGGTGTACGATGGATGCATCTTTCAGTTCCTGAGGAATGTATCCTTGATTCCAGAAAGACTGGAACAGCTGAGTGAGTTTGTTGACAAGCACTGCACTGCCATCCTTATAGACCTCTGCTGGGATCACATCAGATCCTTGGGCCTTGCCACTGGACAGCTGGCTGATGACTTGTAGGGTTTCAGTCTTTGATGGTGGGGAGTCCAGGCTGTGGTTGATATCCACCTGGAGCATTCTATTGATCACCTCATTGTTGATGGAAGATGGGTGGTTCAATACAGATTGGAAGTGCTCAGCCCAGCACTGTAGAATCAGAGTCTTCTCAGTGATGAGAGTTGCACCATCTAAGTCCAGAGCTCCCTGAGGGCCGAGGTCCATACAAGGATCTGAGGGCTTCGTAGAATCATTTAATATCATTTCTATCAGCAAACTTCTGAATTTCAAAAAAAATTATCTTTATTCGGTTTTTAAACTTTAAAAAAAAACATACATAATAACACACAACATCAAAGAGAAAAAAGAAAAAAGAAAACATTAAGAAAAGGGGGAAAAAGAAAAAAGAAAAAAAATACAAACACTAATACACAAAAAATGGCATTTCATTTTAACAGCTATACCTTTGTGTAACTAAATCCAGTTTTGCAATCTTACTACATTGGTTGCTTTTAACCTTTATCCCTTTTACTATTTAGTTCAAACTAATCTAAAACGTATTTATACATATTTACATTATTTTTCATATTTATATCCTTGGATTATGTGCATCGATAATAATCATTTTTATTGTTATGAAGGAGATGGTAAGGAAAGATTTTTCAGATCAAGTCTTCTTCTGTGTCCATAATTTTAAATTTTTATTTGATTGTAACCAGGAATACCATTTTGCCCATATTTCATAGAAATCAGAGTTGTCTTTTTGATGAATGTCCATCGTTAACTTGCTCATTTCTGAGCATTCTAAAATTTTCCTAATTATCATATTTGAGGAGGGAATAATATCAGATTTCCAATTTTGGGCATATAATAGTCTAGCTGCGGTTGTTATTTGCAAAATTAAATATCTTTCTTCTTTAGTAAATTTGCTCCGGAAGATCCCCAGTAAGAACATTTCTGGTTTTAATTCCATTTTCACATTTAAAATCTGTTCCAACCAAGATCTAATCTTTTTCCAAAATACTTGAACCTTGGGGCACGACCACCACATGTGGTAGTAGCTCCCTGTTTCCTTTTTACACTTCCAACATTTAGGTGATAGCGATGGAAACATCTTTGCCAAGCGATCTGGGGAAAGGTGCCAATGGTATACCATTTTATAGATATTCTCTTTATAGGATGCAGCTAGTGTCAATTTATAATTGATTTTCCAAATAACCTTCCATTCATTCAAATTTATTTCATATCCCAAATTTTGAGCCCAAGCGATCATATAGCCTTTATATGCAAACTTCTGAATTTCATCTGCTTTGGTACTCAACCAGGAGTACTGCATCTTGCGAAGCTTGCTCTGTACAGTCCTGCGATTGTTGTTGAAGGCATTTTTCTTAGCTATTGACGACTGATAAGCACGGTGAAGGCGGTGCTTTTCAGCAAGTAGGGCCTTGATCTCTTCATCATTTTCGTCAAACCAGTCCTGCTGTTTCCTGTGTGAGGGTCCTGGAACCTTTAGTGCAGACGTGTGCACAATATCCCGATTGATAATTCATAAATTCATAAATACCAAATGTATGGTAAACAAACTCTTGATGTGCATTCATGTATGTACCAAGTCCAGATGCATAGAAGAATAGTTGAACACACAGAAATCAAGTGAGGGAAATAAAGATGTGGGTTAGTTGCAAATCCAAAAGAAATCCAAACATTCCTGACACAGAATTGTCAAGATTAAGATTTCTCAGCTTGGCCTTCTTAAAGTAGAAACCGAACCCTGCAATATTTAATCGCTTCTAAGTAAGACAGAGATTTTATTTTACTTTTTTAAAGAATACAAGTAATCACACAGTATTAGGACAGAGACTTAATTATGTGCGTGGGCCATCTCTGTTTTATGAAAATGTGATATTGCCTTGGTAATTAATTTTTCACCTAAAATGGTAAATGCAATATCACCTAGCCGACTGAAAAATGCCCCAAGAAATGTCTGCTGCCATGATTATCATTGTGAATTGAAGAGAAATCTCAGAATATAGATCAGGCAACAAAACTCTGAACTAATTAAAACTCCCATGATTATCTTCCATGCAGAGAATCAAATGTGTTATGTATACTTAATGATTCGGTGCAAAAAAAAAAACAAAAAACATCCACTTTGACAATGAAGATAAACTGACAAGAGCTACTTTTGACATGTTATAGAAGTGAGGAATAGGGCCCAGTTCGGCAACCATTCTACTTTTAGCCACATCTAGTAGAATGGCAAATTATGGTATAGAAGATGGATAATACATTAAATTTGTTTGCTTGTTTGTTTGTTTGTTTGTTTGTTTGTTTGTTTGTTTGTTTGTGAGATTTATATACCGCCTCACAGTGCAAGCACTCTCTAAGCGGTTTACACCAGTAAGTAAGCAATTTATTTATTTATTTATTTTATTTATTTGGCAGTTTTTCTATGCCGCCCTACTCCCTCAGGACTCAGGACGGCGTACAACATTCTATAAAAACTCCAAACAAATCATTTTAAAAAGGCAATTTAAAACAATTTAAAAAAACATATAGACAACATACATACGTGGGGGAGACATCAGATATAAAGTCGTCTCAAACTCACCCCGCCTGCAGGAAGAGCCATGTCTTAATGGCTTTTCGGAAGGTCAGCAAGGTGGGGATGGTTCGGATCTCTGGGGGAAGTTGGTTCAGAGAAGGCCCTCCCCCTAGGTCCTGCCAGTCGGCACTGTTTGGCTGATGGGACCTGGAGGAGACCCACTCTGTATATTTATGTATATTTATATTGCCCCCAACAATCTGGGTCCTCATTTTATCTACCTCGGAAGGATGGAAGGCTGAGTCAACCATGAGCCGGTGAGATTTGAACCGCTGACCTGCAGATCACAGTCAGCTAAAGTGGCCTGCAGTACTGCCTCTAACTGCTGCGACACCTCGGCTCTTTTTTTAAAAAAATATTTAAATATTTTTAAATATTTTTAAATATTTAAACATTTAAATATTTAAATATTGCAGCTGTAACATGGTTGGGCAGTGGTATAATGCAAACCTTTTCAGATTTATAACAATAGATCTCGCATGTGTTTTTGGTGTCACTGCGAAATGCAGAAGGCGTTTGAAAGCCCTAAGAATAACTATAAGTCAGGTGGAAAGACTGAGAGAAGTCAGAGAAAAGGGCAATTAATGTGTCTGTCAAAGAGAAAAAAACAACAACAAAACCTGAAGGTAGGAAAAGTAATCTTGAGTGTTGATAGGAAGACAGGAAGGTGAGCCAGGCAGGGCATGTCTTCTTTCCTATTAAAAAAATCTTCTTGTGGTTTATCCTTACTTTGACCAGAATGGTAGTTGATGAAAGACAGGCAACAGAAGGCTTAAATGGGCAAAGGAAGTTGGGTGCTTTTTGCCTGGATCTAAATCTCCTGTGAAGTCTAAGGCATTGTGAAGGCAATCTTTTTCCCACATTTGCAATAAGATGTCCTTGAAGCAAATCCAGGGCCTTTGTACTACCATTTATAGCTATATAGAACCCAAAGAGTTACTTAAATAAAATGACCAGGGGGATGCAAGTTCCCTTTAAATCTCAAGAGGAAGCAGAAAGCTGATGGATGGGTTTATAAGTGACATTTATAATCTGCCCAACTCTGTACGGCCATCCATTTAGAGCAGAGTGGGCAAATGGCTTTTAAGAATTCTCTACCAAATACTGTATATGTGCAATTAGAAGGATGGTTTTTCACAACATCCCTAAGGGAAGGAGAATTTCTCCAACCATTTCTCAAAAACCTCCGTGCTAATGAAAAGGCCAGATTGAAGAAAATCCCTGGTTGTATCTCTCCTAGGTTTTAATTGAAGCGTTGGGAATTCAGGGACTCTATGGATTGTAGGAGAAATGATTTTTAAAAAATGAAATTTAACCGGTAAGATTATACACTACCTGGAAAATATTATCCAAATCCATTTCTTCTTTAAATGATCATTTAAAATAAGTTGTCTTTAATGAGAACTGTTCTCTTTAATGAACTGTAGAACCGATAGGGGAAAAAACACACTCAGTGGTAAGGATTGGTGGGAACTCCCAAATATTGCGAAACTCACGTGACAGTGAAATGGGCAGCATATAAATTTAATAAATAAATACATGAGCAAAATTTATAGCTGCAAAATGGAATGCAACAGACCCAGGGAGAAAATCAACTTGGATACCCAAAAACAATGCTAGCATCAAAGTGTGTGTGTGTGTGTGTGTGTGTGTGTGTGTGTGTGTGTGTGTGTGTGTGTGTGTGTTTCTTTTCTTCTGAGAGCAGGCATTTCATTTTAATTTGTGCCATTATGCACACGGAAAAGTGCACACGGAAAAGTATCAATAAGTCTTGCCTTGCCTGCCCTGGCCTGCCCTGCCCTGCCCTGCCCTGGCCTTGCCTGCCCTGGCCTGGCCTGGCCTTGCCTGGCCTTGCCCTGCCTTGCCCTGCCCTGCCCTGCCTTACCTTACCATCTTATCTTATCTTGCCTTTTCTTTATTGTATCATCTTACCTTACCTTACCTTATTTTTATCTTATCCTCTTACCTTGCCTTGCCTTACCATCTTATCTTATATAAAGAGATGCAGTGTCACTATGAAAGCAGAATTAATGTGCTATATGAAAGTGCCCTATTTTAATTTAGTCCTGGGTCTATTCCCCTTTATGAAAATAAAAGGTTTTATTTGTTTATCAGATTTATGTGGATGCCCATCTCATGCAACATGGCTCTGGACAGTGTACAATAAATTAACTAAGAGTCAACACAGTATACAAAAATCAAATTAAACAAATACAAATATAAACAAGGTGACAAAAGGGAACATATCAGGATATTTAATATGATGTAGCCAACGCATGAGATCCCTGTTGGCAGGACATCCCCAGCAGGGGCGGGTTCCTAATTTTTTTACTACCACTCTGTGGGCGTGGTTTATTTTGTGGGTGTGGCTTGCCAGCCATGTGACTGGGTAGGCGTGGCTTCTTGGACTGATGAAGGGAGGGGAACTGAGATAGGTCCTGCTGCCCATTCCCCCTCCCCTCAGCAGCTCGAGAAGCCTCAAACATGCAAAAATGCCTAGGATCATCACCGCCGTTCGTGGCTTCTCGGACTGCTGAAGATAGCTCCTGCCGCCCGTTCTTTCAGCGTCTCATGCGCTCTCTCAGCCATCCTCCCCTGCTTGGACTCACTGTGGGGTAGGAAGGCAGCACATGAGCAGTGCCGGAAACTTGGCTTCTGGACATGCGCAGAAGAAATTTTTTTTTAAATAAATAATTTTTTTAAAAAAATGGCGGTGCCCAGGCACCGGCAACCGACCGCACCGGTACTGTGATGCCACCAGCAGGCCGCTACCGGTGCTATAGAGTTGACCGCACTGGTAGGAACCCACCACTGATCCCCAGACTTGCTGAGTGTTTTAAGAGATTTCTGTAAGGTAACATGGTCCTTTCATTTTCTTTTAATTTTCATGTCATTTTCATTTCTTTTCATTCAGAGAAGCAGTTATTAAAGATCATCTTTATGGGGGCAAGGGAAGGAATTCCTTCTGAATTCTTTCTGAATTTCAGTAACAGAAATTTTGTATGTGTTCTGCCAAAGTTACAAAGTGCAAAATATTGTACTGCAAACTAGGGCATACAAAACCTTTGCTAGACCAATTCTCGAATACAGCTCGCCTGCCTGGAATCTGCACTGTATATTGGGCATTAACACAATGGAGCGAGTCCAGAGGTATTTCATGAGAAGAGTACTCTGCTCCTCTGCTCGCAATAAAATACCTTACACCATCAGGCTTGAAATTTTGGGCTTCGACAACCTAGAACTATGCCGCCTACAGTCCAACCTAAATGTAGCACACAAAATTATCCGCTACAATGTACTACCTCTTAATGACTACTTCAGCTTCAACCGCAACAATACACGAGCACATAATTGATACAAAGTCAAGGTAAACCGCTCCTAACTAGATTGCAGAAAATACGACTTCAGTAACAGAGTGGTCAATGCCTGGAAAGTACTACCAGACTCTATTGTTACATCCCCCAAACCCCCATAACTTTAACCTTAAACTGTCTACTGTTGACCTCACCCCATTCCTAAGAGGTCTGTAAGGGGCATGCATAAGCGCACCAGCATGCCTACCCTCCCTGTACTACTGTCTCCATTTATTTGTACTCATTTACTATGTTCATACTTATGTTTATACTTATACCTGTTATCTTGTACATGTTTGACAAACTAAATAAATGAAATGAAAAAGTTTTCCAGGAAAAAAGGAGTTTTAGATAGTTATCCCATAGTTCAAACAGCAGTAGAAGGATATGATTGTGCTCTTTGAAGACTCTAGAACAGGGGTGTCAAACTTGCAATGACACGTCATCATGTGATGTATCACAACTTTTTCCCCCTTCGCTAAAATGGGGTGGGTGTGGCCAGTGAGTGACGCATCCGGTCAACGGGCCACAAGTTTGACACCCCTGTTCTAGAAGAAGGAAGAATGGGGTCTTTCCAATGTTGTGGATTTGGAAGGGGTTGCATTTTTTCTGTACCTCGCTTTAATTTTTAATTGCAAAAAAAAAAAAAAAATAGCAGCCCAGGTCATTTGAAATGAGATGACTGGCAAATAAAACTAAATAAAATATAAAATGAAATGAAATAATAATAATAATAATAATAATAATAATAATAATAATAATAATAATAATAATAATAATAATAATAATAATAATAATAATAATAATAATAATAATAATAATAATAATAATAATAATAATAATAATAATAAAGAAACAATAAAATGAAATAATAAAATAATAAAATAAAATAAAATAAATTCAGAAATTGAATTGCAGCCCCTAGCATTTTTCACCAATGGTCATACTAACCAGGTCTTCAGGTTATTGAAGTTGAATAGTGTCTGAAGATTTTAATATCACCTAGTCCTGTATTATAGTATAGACATACTTTAAACCAGGGGTCTCCAACCTTGGCCAATTTAAGACTTGTGGACTTTAACTCCCAGAATTCCTCAGCCAGTTGGCTGAGGAATTCTGGGAGTTGAAGTCCACAAGTCTTAAAGTGGCCAGGGTTGGAGACCCCTGCTTAAAACTGTCCTCTTGAATTTGGTTACTTTACTTGTTTAAAAAAAAGTATTTTCAGTAGCTCAGGACATGAGTGGATTCTTATGCTAGTTGTACATATCTCATTGGGTTGAACTGGAACAAGACTGTTGGGCTAGATAGGCCTTGGTTGGCTTTAATATCATGAAGTGTTTTTTTAAAAAAATATCTGATTTCCATTATCTATTCAAGAATTATTTTAAAAAATTCATTTTTATAACTGCAAAACAAAAGAAGGTTTTGGTTTCCAAATTGCAGCATTAAAAATAAGAAAAAGATAAGATTTTAATTGGATGAATGACCAATACAGCTGTACATACTGCTGATGTAGCAAGATTCACAGGGCACTGCTCATTATTCATTTCATAGAACTAATAAGAAAACTATAAGTGGTAACAGAAATTCATGCGCAAATGAACATATAGGAAAGGCTCAAATAGCTCAATCTGTCTGTACTTTAGCTAATGGTATAATATCTTAATTAGGATTTTCAGATGCCATTTATTGATGTCATGCTTAAGAATCATTTCTTAGTCATGTTTTATTTCCCTGCCAATTCCCATTCTGACAGTAAAGCTGTCTGAGGTGGGCTTACTCATGCTGTAGTTTGAATTCAAGGTAACTTGCAACCCAATGGGAAACTATATAATGCTTTCACATTTCTGTATTATTTGTATATTTTCCCTTATGAGGCATGCTTTGTGATGGCAAGGGCAATTCTTAGGACCTCTAGAGTCGTCCATGTTGCACCACCGCTGCATGAACTGCACTGGTTGATGGTTTGCTTCAAGGTACAATTCAAAGTGTTGGTTATCACCAGTGGTGGGCTGCAATCGGTTTAACAACCGGTTCGGTGATCGCGCGCTTTGCATGCACACGTGCACTTTGCTTGCGCGCAGCATTCAAAATACAGCAATTTGAAGCTCAGCTGCTTACCTTCTAAGGTAGCTCCGGTAAGTAGAACAGCGGAGGTGCGGAAATCAGCTGTGCTGCGCGAATCATCTGAGCCAGAAAGAAGGAAATATAGGACAGGACAGCGCAGGGGCGGGTGGGTGGGGCCAGCTGATCGTCGGAACTACCTGTTCGCCTGAACCGGTCCAAACTGGCAGCAGCCCACCACTGGTTATCAACTTTAAAAACCGGCATGGGTCCTAGTTACTTGAGGAATCACTTCACTCGATGGGACTGCCCCACCTTTCCTGTCCTAGCAGAAAGGACATACTGTTGATCCCATCAGTCAAGGAATTTTGGCTGGTGGGGTCCAGGAGAAGAGCCTTCTCTGCCATGGTTCCTGCCCTTTGGAATATCTTAGCCCCTGAACTGAGATTAGTTCCCACCCTTCTGACCTTCCACAATCTTCCTTAAGATGTGGCTCTGCCAGATGGCTTGAGGATCCAACAGGGAAATATTACACCAGAGGCAATGGATTAATTGGATTAATATGGATTATTGCAATGCGCTCTACATGGGGCTACCCTTAAAGAGTGTTCGGAGACTTCAGCTAGTCCAGAATGCAGCGGCACGAGCTGTTGTGGGTGCATCTAGATTCACCCATACTACACCCATACTACGTGAGCTGCACTGGCTGCCTATTGGTCTCTGGACACAATTCAAGGTGTTGGTTATGACCTTTAAAGCCCTACATGGCTCAGGGCCAGATTATCTACGAGACCGCCTGCTACCTCACACTTCCCAGAGACCAGTAAGATCCCACAGAGTTGGGCTTCTCCGGGTCCCGTCAGCTAAACAATGTTGGCTGGCAGGGCCACAGGGAAGGGCCTTCTCTGTGGCTTCTCCGGCTCTCTGGAATCAACTACCGCCCGAGATCCATACTACCCCCACCTTGTTGGCCTTACGGAAAGCCATTAAGACCTGGCTTTTCCGTCAGGCCTGGAAAAAGTGACATACAGAGAAGATGTAGATGGTATGGATTTTATTAGTGTAAACATATTTTAACTTGTTTTTAGATGTTTTTGTTAGCTCGATTTCTGTTGGTTTTCTGTTGTGAGCCACCCAGAGTCCTTGCGGAGTTGGGCAGCATATAAACCAAACTTAATTAATTAATTAATTAATTAATTAATTAATTAATTAATTAATTAATTAAGAGCTCATCCCCCTTCCCCATCTTGAGATCATAATTTTACTTTGATTGCATTGTCATTTTATTGGGTTAGGAACATTTATTCCTGATTACTTTAATGTTTTTATGCTGTAAACTGTCCAGAGTCGCTTTAAAACAAGATGAGTGGCAAATAAATGTAATTAATAAATAAAAATGCTTTGCAGAATTATAATAAAAAGTTTGTTCTGTGTGTTTATGCATTAAACATTCAGAGTAAAATAGTTGGATGAAAAGTTAAGGCTATAGTGTGATTTATTAACAGTACAGTAGTAGCAACTGGTGTTTCTGAACTCTAAACACTGCCACATTTAATGCAACTCAGTGTTTGCAGTAGACTTGATGCGAGTCAGGGAAGGTTAAATTTGTTAAGCTAATAGCTTGGCTTGCAGGATGTAAGAAATAGATTCTGAGAGGGTATGTAAATAGAGGAAGCCTTTGAAGGAAATGATAAAGAAGCGCTCGCTAGGCATCCTGATTCTAGAATTAAGGTATACTGTAATCAGGATCTTACAGTTTACATGAAGTGGGAAGGAGAGCAAGCTGGTTTTGAGACAGGGGTGTCTGCGGAGAGTCATAAAAAAATCTGCAAGATGGTAAATGGATTGCTACGATTAAAGCCCTGGTGCAACACCACACCTGTCAACTTGCAGATTTTGACACACACACACACACACACACACACACACTTATTTAGGGGATAGGAAGAGAATAAGAAACATTTTAAAATCCAGAAGTCCAGAGATTGAGGATTTTGTCCCTTTTTATCCCTGAACCATTTTCCCAAGGTGGGATTCCATTCTCTGCACCTACCGAAGAGATTGAGACAATGTGCAAAGAATATATTCAGGGATGGGCTTCAAAAATTTTAGCAAGGGGTTCTCTGCCCAGTTGCTGGGTGGGCGTGGCATATGGTGGGTGTGGCCTAATCGGCCTCCTGCACCATGGCCGGGGGGTCATTTTTGCCCTTCCCGGGCTCTGGAGGCTTTCCTCAAGTGTCCGAGAGGGCGAAAATGGCCTCCCCAGGCTCCGTAGGACTGTTTTTTGCTCTCCTTGAGCCTCTGCATGTGCCCTGCATTTATCTGCATCCAAAAGGGGCCGTGTGGGGACTTCTGGGAGGGGAGGGGAAGGAGGGGCGGGGCGGGTGGAGCCAGCCAGGAGTGGGATCTGGGGGTTCTCCGAACTGCACAAAATCTTAGCTAGAGGTTCTCCCGAACCCTTGTGAACCCCCTGTTACGCAGTGATTTTTATATTGCCTGTTACATGTATATGCAGGGAGCTGCATCCCTATCTAATATAATGGTTTATTCCTGAGCACGTGATTAATATGTTCCTAGTACGCATGTGTTCATTCCTTTCTTTGAACAGTCCTTCTGTTCCAGCTTCTGTGGAAGCAAGACGTGTTTTTATAGCAAAGATGTAATTAATGAGAATTTATTGTTTTTGTACTGAAATAAATATTTCTACTTAGAACTTTAAACTGTGATTTCATTTCTAATGTCAGAGTTCCAGGAAAAGATCTATTTCGCCTCTAATGAGTTATTCTCATCCTGACACCCCCAGCAGCCCACCCCTGAATATATTGGCAGCTCAGCCTGGAAGTAGCAGTTGAAAATTGTTAGAGATAGTTGGTTAGCTGAACAAGAGGGCTATCCTTTTTCTCATCCTTGGTTTTCACCTCTACATTTTGACTCTTGACTCAATGAGTAAATTTTCACTGTCTGGTGTATTTAGGGACTCTGCGGTATTATTTTAGAGATCTCCATAATGCCTGTTAATATGAGTAGAAATATGGAAAAGAGTGAGAGTGTGGACCAACAGCTACAATTAATTCGTTATTGATATCAGCGTCTTTCATTAAATCATAGGAAGTCAAATCCTTCCCTTCTTCCAGATCTGACAATGTTAACTAAACAGTAGCTTATTTTTCCTTCCCTTCCTATGGGATAAATTCGCTGAGCCATTTTTTTTGTTCCCCAGCCATCTCCTATTATGTTCCTATAGGTCACAAATTTATTTCTGGGCACAATGCAAGCTGTTTCTTTGCCTTCAAAGCTCCACATGGCCTAAGGGTAGCAATTCTCAAATATTACCTTTCTCCAAATGAGTTTGCCTACCAATTTTATTCAGAACTCTATTACTTCACCTTCACTGATTGGTGTTTTCAGCTGTGGCAGTATTTCTAGGGAGCCAAATAACACTTGGGATTATTTTTTATTGCCTGGAATGAAAACTCTCAAGCCAGCAAACTAGTAATGGGGCTGCTTCCCTGTGTAATGTCAAGGCAATTGCCCTTCAAAGACCCTTGATCAGAGCCAAACACTGTCACCATCTCCAGATTTAAGGCATGAAACAAAAGGGCAGGAGGTACCGAAGGAAAAAATTCTCATTCATATCAAAGCTCAGAATGGCTTATCAAGAATAGAAAAAAAACCTACTGTAGGTAGTTCTCCAGAGAAGCTATTCAACACAGCTAATTTTAACTAAGGGTACACCGCACAGTAATGTCGGATCCTACTGTTGATAAAATGATATTTTCATTTCTCTGCTATATTAATCCTTATTCTGTTCCGGTGAGAGGCTGTTGTTGTTTTTCTAAGTCCAGCCCACCTGAACAAAATTGTATTCCCCCTTTTAATTTGTTAAACTGCTGCTGTGCTGTTTGCCCAGAGAGCTCAACGTTTGCACACTCTAATTTGTTTTGTAAATACTTCACCAGTTCAGCAGTAGCTCTTCTGACTCCACTTTCCATTACATTTCACTGCACATTTTATAGAAATAATGCCGCTACTATCCCACTGTGATGGAGCCTGGAGAAGGGGTAAATTTAAAAGACTACTAAAATTGGAAGGAGAAGAATGTTTTTGAAAAGCAATCAATTCCCACTTAATCATCATATTTGCATTCCATATGGGCATTTCTAGACACTGTGTTCATTTCCATCACAGTTCTGTGTTGTCTGCGGAATGTCAATTTCTCATTCAGACTCCATATAGCTTTTGGTAACATAATAGGTTTATTACATATGCAATTCTCTGAAACAGCTAAAAGAAAGGGGGGGCTTTCAGTGAGATTACATAAGGAGAGAAAAAGGGAAGAGAGAACTGGGTCATGTTTAAATCTTAGAAATAAAGCATTTTTCACTACATATCATAGATCTGAGAAATTGTGATCTCCAGTGCACTGAAAAGAGTGCAAGGCCTGTGCAAGTTGCCTTTAACTGGCCTCAGGGGGAAAAAAGATTTGTGTGGTGGAAGTGAAGCAAAACACAATGTGGTTTGCAATGTTCAGGATTGCTTCTTCCCTGTCTTGTATGCTTTTCTCACCAGATAGTCAGAGATAGCAATAGCACTTAGACTTATATGCCGCTTCATGGTGCTTTACAGCCCTCTCTAATGTGGTTCACAGAGGCAGCATATTGCCCCCCAAAAATCTGGGTCTTCATTTTACTGACCTCAGAAGCAGGGGAGGGTTCCCATTATTTTTGCTACCGGTGCGCATTGCGGTGTTTCGTGCGTGTGTGCGCACGTCCCACCGTGCAATTTCACTTCCACGCAAGCTCAGGACGACATTACAAGCTGAAACACAGCTGAGGAGCTTCTCAGCTGTGCTTCGGAGGAAGAATAAAGGTCAGTATTAACTCAAGGGCGGGCGGGAGGGCTTTTTTCCGAAAGCACAGGATGCGGAGAAGCCAGAAAAAAGTGCCTAAAAATTCCGTCATCACCGGGCTCCTACCGCTGCGGCGCACCACACCGCACCGGTAGGAAACCACCACTGCTCGGAAGGATGGAAAGCTGAATCAACCTTGAGCTGGTCAGGATCAAACTCCTGGAGTGAGCAGTGAGTTAGCCTGCAGTACTGTACCACCATGGGTCTTAATAGTACCTTTAGTGCAGGTACTGCACCAGCCCATAAATCTCTTTTGGCTTTAATATGAACATGCTAGGGGGAAAAAAGAGTGTGATTCAGCCTCTGCAATCTAGCGCCAAAGGTTGGGATGAGTACAAAGAAACTGTGCTAATGAGTGTTTGTGAAGCAACTCACAGGACACAACTCACTCTCTTCGCCTTGCTTACAGAGGTGAAGGGGAGGGTCACCTTTCTTTGTAAAGTTGTGTCAATTGGATGTTTTGCTAGCATCTTCGAGGATTTGCCCAGTTCTAGTGAATTCTCATACTATAGCGGGATGACATAATTATGGTACAAGATGAAACCATTGGCATCTTGTGGTGCCACTGCGCCGAGGTGGCGCAGTGGTTAAATGAAGCACTGCAGGCTACTGCTAGTTCAGCAGTTCAGCTGTTCAAATCTCACCAGCTCAAGGTTGACTCAGCCTTCCATCCTTCTGAGGTCTGTAAAATGAGGACCCAGATTGTTGGGGGCAATATGCTGAACTCTGTAAACTGCTTAGAGAGGGCTGTAAAGCACTATGAAGCGGTATATAAGTCTAAGTGCTATTGCTATCTATGCTTTGTTCCAATCTGGGTGAGTTCAGAACTTAGACTTCAGAAATGGAAGAGGCTTATAAGCCATTGAATTCATTTTCCATTCAGTGGATTAAATTCTCCCAATAAATGACTACCCAGCTTCTGTCTGTAGACATATTGCAAAGGGTAATTGGTTTGATATCTAAAAATGCTTTTACTACTAGATTTTTTTTCTTGTTTTTCAACTGGAATCCTATAACTTCACATCATCATTCTACATTCTAAATTTTGGGAAGATAGAAAACAGATCATGATATTTATTTGTGATATTCTAACTCTTCTCGGATTTCTCTTTTCAAAGCTAAAAAATTCCAGATCTGTTGATTTTGGCTGATGAAATTTCATTTTGAACTCTTTGATCATCCTCGTTGGACCTCTTTGTCTGCATCTTTCTTAAATGAATATTACAATATTTGTTACAAGTTCAGTATGTCTTGATGAAAGTTTGTGAGATGAAAGTACAGAGGTGCTCAAGAACCACCGTGTTTCCCCAAAAATAAGACCCTGTTTTATATTTCTTTTGAACCCTGAAATAAGCGCTTGGCCTTATTGCCATGCACTCAAAAGCCCAATTGGGCTTATTATCAGGGGATGTCTTATTTTGGGGAAAACAGGGTAACTTTTGCCTCTTACAAAAAATTTATTAATAGTTTTGAGGTTTTAAAATTTTATTTGTACACCACCCACAGTCCCTGTGTGAAGTAGATGTAAATATAATAATATAATCTATGAGTGGTCTCTAAATTTAGGAAGAGAAGTGAAGAGAAGAGAAGGGAAGGGAAGGGAAGGGAAGGAAAAGAAAAGAAAAAAAGAAAAGAAAAGGAAAGGAAAGGAAAGGAAAGGAAAGGAAAGGAAAAAAAGAAAGAAAATAAAAGAAAATAAAATAAAGAAAATAAAATAAAATAATAAAAGAAAAGAAAAGAAAAGAAAAGAAAATAATAAAATAAAATAAAATAAAATAAAATAAAATAAAATAAAATAAAATAAAATAAAATAAAATAAAATAAAATAAAATAAAATAAAATAAAATTAAAATAAAATAAAATAAAATAAAATAAAATAAAATAAAATAAAATAATAAAATAAAATAATAAAATAAAATAAAATAATAAAATAAAATAATAAAATAAAATAAAATAAAATAAAATAAAATAAAATAAAATAAAATAAAATAAAATAAAATAAAATAAAATAAAATAAAATAAAATAAAATAAAATAAAATAAAATAAAATAAAATAAAATAATAAAATAAATAAAATAAAATAAAATAATAAAAGAAAAGAAAAAGAAAAGAAAAAGAAAAAGAAAAAGAAAAAGAAAAAGAAAAAGAAAAAGAAAAAGAAAAGAAAAGAAAAGAAAAGAAAAGAAAAGAAAAGAAAAGAAAAGAAAGGAAATCTTGTAAGATAGGGGTCCCCAACCTCTGGTCCGTGGTCCCGCACTGGTCAGTGGCATGCCAAAAACTGGGCCATGAAGCTCCATCTACAGGATGCAGGCAGCACACAAAACCACACCCCTTCCAGTCCATGGGAAAAAACCTCTCTCCATGAAAACAGCCCATGGTGCCTAAAAGGTTGGGGGCCACTGCTGTAAGATTTCAATCAATTTTTACTTTTATTTTTGGGTGCATATATAATTAAAGGTAAAGGCTTCCCCTGTCCAGTCATGTCCGACTCTGGCAGTAGTGCTCATCTACATTTCTTAGCCAAGGGAGCCAGTGTTGTCCGAAGACAATTCCGTTGTCGTATGGCCAGCATGACTATACACCAAAGGTGTACAGAGTGCTGTTACCTTCCACCAAAGTGGTACCTGTTTATCTACTCATATTTGCATGCTTTCAAACTACTAGATGAACAGGAACTGGGCAAGTAATGGGAGCTCACTTTGTTGTGTGGCCCTCGGGTCTTGAAACCAGGCTGTTGACTTTCCAGCGCTCAAGCCCAGTGTCTTTAACCTCTGAGCCATTGCACCCATAGCATACATAATTACACAAGACTATAGAACATTAATCCCCTAAAATATGTCTGATGCCTCTTATGTAATACTAGATATTACGGTATACTAGTCTTAGTTGTATATATGGCCTTCCTATATTCAAAGCAAGATTCCCATGTAAGAGAAAGGATATAATAAAATATAATACTGTATAATAATATAATCTACAGAATTCCATAACCTTATTAACCACACGCAACAATGGCTTCTGATTTCAGTTCCTTGATGTCATCACAGATGCACAATCTACTTGCAACCTTGTTGTGGAAATTTAGATTATATGGATATTTAGATTATATATGTCCACCCAGATATTCTTCTCAGATTGTGGCCAAAAAGCTGGGAATTCTTAAATCTTAAAGTCTGTGAAAAGCTTGGAATGCTTATATTCTTAAAGTCTGTCAATAAAATATTGACAGACATGAAGGGCACCAGTTTGGTGAAGACTGACATGCATAATAAGTATATATGATATTATAAGGCAGCTGTTACTCTAGACTTAGGGGGGGGGGGAATGGAAATGGATCCAGTCAGCAAACTAGGGCACATCAATGCAAGGTTTCTGAAATATGGCCTTGCTTTGTAATTGATGGAGAAAAATACTGTAATTTCAGCACACCCTTACTTCTGAGCAATTGTACAGGTTGTAGATTTATGATCACTGCCAAATGCTCCTTCATGCCCTATCAAAGATGCAAAAAAGTTACCGTGAGCCTTCATACCCTAGTAAAAGCAAGAACTGCTGTTCATTTATATAATGCTACTGCTGTTTCTCAGAAATATTAATGAAATAGCCTTTAGATTTATAGCTGTTCAGTGTGGATGACACCGATGACTTTGGAAGGAGATAATCTAGAAAATACACATACTTTTCTAAGCGCGTTCAAACTGGGCAGGAATTCAGAGGCAAAATTCTTGCTTAGCTCTCTTCGTGGGAATAAAACTTTTTGCTGCTGGATGACGTTTCGTATTTTCCTCAGTTCACCAAAAATATTTCTCACAAATTCATTTTAGAGTTTTCTCTACAAGTAAGAAAATGCTTCCAAAGAACAATCAGTTAAGGAAAAGACCAACAGAATCTAAATATATAAATATAAATAAAAAAAAGAATCCTTGCAGATTTTACTCTGGTAGTCGTTACCAACTATAGGGGGCGGTGCTCATCTCCATTTCAAGGCCATTGAACCAGTGTTGTCCAAAGACATTTCTGTGATCATGTGGCCAGCATGACATCACAGAGCACTGTTACCTTCCCACCAAGGTATTTATTTACTTCCATTTGCATGCTTTCAAACTGCTAGGTTGGCAGGAGTTGAGGCAAGGACAGGAGCTCACCCTGCCATGTGGCACTCGGGCAGTGGTGGGTTCCTACCGGTGCAGTCTTGCCTGTTCATCGCCTCAGAAGCTGTTGGCGTTCGCGGCGCGGGGCTTCCCCTCCCCACTTTCCCCGCCTGCCGGGACACAGCCGTTTGCATTCTTTTGCCCTCTGCACATGCGCAAAGCGTTCTGCTTGCGCAGAGGGCAAAAGAACGCAAATGGCGGCGTCCCGGCGGGCAGGGGAAGCGGGCGGGGGAAGCCCCGCGCCGTGAACGCCAACAGCTTCTTTGGCTCTGTGGCGATGAACAGGCAAGACCGCACCGGTAGGAACCCACCACTGCACTCGGGCCTCGAACCTGGACTGCTGGCTTTCCAGCCAGCATCTTAACCACTGAGCTACTGCGCCACTGTATGTATGTATGGGCTGCAGGGGCTGTGGGAATGGAGTTGTCACATAATGCTGGATGACAAACCAAGATATTGGGGCTTGGAAAGGGGAAGATAGACTTTTTTAATTGTTACAAATATGTGCAGCTTTTTGGGTTTTCTTTTTTAAAATATAGAGAATAACCGCTTTATAGTTTCATAGTGTGCCAGCAAATTTTTGTAGTACAATTCTGAGTTATTCTAGGATCCTTGGGTGCCTACAAAAGTAATGCAGCTCTGCTTTAAAGCTTACCTATCTCCTGGCTGATTTAAAGAGTTCGCACAAAGACACATGTACAATGTAAAATAATACAGTATATATCAAAGAGTACTGTACTGGTATAAGAAAGTTTCTGTGTTCGGCTTAAGATAGTCCCACTGAATGTGGGATACCATTTGAACTGGCAAGTATCAATAGTACAGGGATTTTCTCAGTTCCTGGTTGATGTATGAATGCCACACATGCTGCATAATTTCTCTGACATCTGAAGAAACTTCCATCAGAAAAACAACCATCTGTCAGATCTTTATCTGCCTCCAGAGAGTAACAGAGTAGAAGGATATAGGGAGAAAGAGGAGGAAGATACTTGAGAGTCCATTAAGCATTGCTGAAATAGAGTTGTTGGTGAGAAAATTTGGTGGAAACAAGACAAATGGAAACAGATCCCAAGAGAAATGCAACCACTGCTATAAACAGGAGTCAGTCCTGAGAATGAAAGCTGATTCCCCTAGAGATTGGCCAAGCAGATTTCTCAGCTCCTATAGATCTTTGTTCTCATGATACCACTAACAGAAGACATTTCTTTCCTGCATGGCCATCTAATAAGGCAAAAGAATGTCCCACCTCTCTCTGTGGACTCTTTTACAACATTGACTTGCATTGTTGGAAAGAGGAAAGAGAAAGAGACAAAATGTTCCAACTGGGGTGATATTTCTAAAACAGAGGTGGGTTTCAGCAGGTTCTGACCAGTTCTGGAGAACCGGTAGGGGAAATTTTGAGTAGTTCGGCAAACCGGTAAATACCACCTCTGACTGGCTCTGCCCCCATCTATTCTCTGCCTCCCAAGTCCCAGCTGATCGGGAGGAAATGAGGATTTTGCAGTATCCTTCCCCTGGAGTGGGGAGGGAATGGAGATTTTGCAGTATCCTTCCCCTGAAGTGGGGAGGGGATGGAGATTTTGCAGTATCCTTCCCCTGCCATGCCTACCAAGGCACACCATGCCAACCAAGCCATGCCCACAGAACCAATAGTAAAAAAATTTGAAACCCACCACTGGTCTAAGAGCATCACCAATCTGCTGCAGGAGCACTTTACTCCCTAAATATGCTCATTCTAATTGTCACCATCAATATGTTTGGTCAGCAATCCATTTATTTTCTCTCTATTTTGTTCAAGATCTTCCTCTTCTGGGCAAAATCTCCAAAGTATTCCTCAGGTGAAACTTCAAACTCTTCACACATTATATTGACTCCATTACCAAACATTGTCTGGCGTCAATAAATATCCAGAAGCAAAGACATGGATTCTACCCTTCCTGAAGAATCACCAGAGACAATGACTCCAATCATTGCTCTTGGCCTTCCAAGTTGCCAAAGAAAACTTCTCTGGACCTATTACATCTACCAATCAAGGCACAGACCATGCCACGAAAAGGTGCCTCTTTCCTAGATGAAAGACAATATGAACTAAGGGAAAGAGGTATTGTGAAAGCTAATAAGTACTGTATTACCAATGCTTTAAACTCACTACAGCTCGTGCAACTTTAAAGAGGAATAGCTGTGGAACCTTTTGTCAATAATCTTAACAGTTTGTTCATAAATAATAGTTCTGCTTGGGTGTATATGTAATGCTTCAATTCCTTCTACTGTACCACAGAATTTGGAGAGGAGTGTATTCACATGTCACATTCAGGTTTAATGCCTGAATAGAGTTTTTGAAGATTGGTTAATCTAGAATCCATCATATTTCAAAGCTGTGGTTTTGGGGCTAAAATCAAATGTAATTCAAATTAAACATATCTAATATTACCTTTCAATCAAGTATTTACTAATTTACTCTTCCATCACATTTAATGATGATGATGATGATGATGATGATGATGATGATGATGATGATGATGATTACAATACTGCCATGACTACTTTGAACAAATATTGAGGCATCAATGAGGCTCAAGGGGACTC